>JAHUTJ010075273.1:0-18616 GCA_036250325.1 Characodon lateralis | reverse complement strand
GTCACTCCTGGATAGGATATTTCTAATTTTGGCAATGTTCCGGAGGTGAAAGAAGGAAATCCTAGAAACCTGTTTAATATGGGATTTAAATGGCATGTCCTGGTCAAAAATAACACCAAGGCTTTTTACTTTATTATCGGAGGTCAATTTAATGCCATCCAGGTAAAGCGATTAACTAAGCAGTTTCTTTTTTAAAGACTCCGGTCCAAAGACGACAACTTCTGTTTTGTCTGAATTTAGAAGCAGAAAATGTCAGGTTCTGTGTTCAGATCGGACCAAAGCGCAGACAAGAGCTTGGGAGCAGCATGTTTGTAAGAGTCTTCAGATTTTATTTCCAGAGGTATTTACAAACACATAGCGAGTCACTGCAGGTACTACAAAGAATCCAGACAAAAACTTACATGAGAGTACTCTGCAGAAAATTGTAGAGAAAACAGAACCAGGGATAGTGACGGAGGAACCAGAGGGGAACAAAGAACACAGACCAACTAATATACTGAGAGACATGAGAAGGAAATAAAGGGCAGACAATCAAAGTAACAGGTAACAGGTGTGACATGGACGCAGGGAGACAGAGGGAGCAGGTGAACCTAATAAAACTGAATACACAAACCAAAATAAAAACATCTAGACAAAATAAACCACAAGAGACCATAAAACAAAAACCAACATGTCACACCGTGACAGAAAATTTAAAGTCATCCAAGTTTTTATGTCTTCAAGACATGCTTGTAGTCTATCTAACTGGTTGAACTCATCAGGATTCATGGATAAGTAAAGCTGAGTGTCATCAGCGTAACAGTGAAAATGTATCCTATGCTGACTGATAATTTTACCTATTGGAAGCATATATATATAGTAAAGAGAATTGGCCCAAGTACTGAACCCTGTGGTCAGTGGCGTGCACAGACATTTTAGGGGGCAGGTGCTCAAGTGGAAAAAAAGGGCACCTTGTGCGGCACATGGAGTTGTTGGTTGCCTTTGTAGTGTGTCCTGTGGGTTGAAGGGAAATGACCACCCAGGAAAAAAAAAAACTCAAAACAAGAATGCATTTGACAAAATTCTTAAGATTAATAAGGCAACAAAATTATCATAGACTGATTTAAAGTTAGATTACTGATTCACAACCTAAACTTCCTGAGTCAAATTTGAAACTTATGTTATCTTTCAGTTTTTTTCTTTTTACACACTGAGCACAGCATGTTTGTCTTGACTATATCATTCTGTACTTTTATCACAAAATGTCTTCTGCACCAAATAACCTTATGTTGTAGGTTGCAGGTTACACTGCCAAATTTACCAGGTAGGTCACACTAAACGAGTTATCTTCAGTAACCAGTGACCATTCTACACCGTAAATCAAATATACCCAGAAAATGAGTTATAAAATCTTTATAGTCAAAATGAAACCAACATCAGAGAATATGATCATAAGAAGAATCATCTATACTTCTGCATGTAGCCAGTGTGATATATGACAGAAATTATTCTTAGAGAATAAAAATTAATGAGATTACAAGTCCTGAGAACTGATGTCTGCTATTTAGAAAATAAAATATTCTGATCACATCATCATTTTTACAAATACAGAAGTAGAAAATACAACTTAGCCTACATGCCTCACATTTACTGAACTTTATTAAAGATATTTTAGTAGTGTATGAATTGTAGTGTTAACCAGCTCATTCGGCCGTATTTGCAATAAAAAAAAAAACTTGGGTCAAACAGAAGTCATCATGGACCATAAAAGCAAATGTAATTCCGACATCTATGAGATAGATTTGAATTTATTAATCTAAGAGTTAAATCATAGACATTCTCCTGGCGCCTGGTGGCGGCCATAGAAGACATGGCAGGTAAAGGTATGCCATTGATTGGCCAGTTCTGTTTAGATAAATTGGTGGCAGGTGAAGCTTTAACTTTTTATCTGAAGTTTAGGAAGCAAGTGTATTTGTTTTGTTTGTTTCCCGGATGGTTAGCCGGCCTGTCGGCAGGGCAGGGCTCTATCTGACGGCGGAGGGGAGGAGAGAAGAGGTAAGCTGGACCAGCAAAGGTCCAACTCTCCGCTCTGCACGCAGCCCGTCTTCGTTGAGAGACACATGAGGCGGGACACATATGTGTGTTGGCGAAGGAGAGGATTCAAAACGTGGGGCACTGGTATTATAGGCCTTTAAATTCAGAAATTTTACCTTGGGCCCCACACTATACACTGTAAAAAAAAAAAAAAAAAAGAAAAAAGATTTCAGGAGGGCACCTTTTTCTCCAAAGGATAAAAGGGCAGGTGCTCTAGCACCACCTAGCGTCTATCTGTGCACGTCCCTGCTTGATACTGAAATTTAAGCGGCTTTCCCTACTTTCTAGGTAATTTTGTTAATAATTTTCTGACTACTTCTGGAAATAAAATTTTGAAATTTTTTCTTTCTGTGGGTACCCCATAGAACATTGAAATTTAATTTCCAGAATTCCTGCTGATCCTTATATAGATAAATGATCTGTTGTCATTACAACAAAAGTACCCCATCCTGGCACAGTGTAAATTCCATACCCTTCATCCAGTATAAACAATTCAAAGTGACGGCATAAAAGCAACACACCTAACTCAAAGAAATGACGAAACTAGATTTACTCCCCTTTTGACCCACATAACATGCATTTTTCAGCATGCCAGAATACATGTTAGGATAGGAAACAGTGCACCAGAAGCTTTTTGGTTAATTTGCTCCATTCATTCCAAAACCAATTTTTATTTGTGTTTGGAAACCTGGACTGATCCATACATGTTTCTTGTCATTATGTCAAAATAGTACAGTTTTTCTCTAGTCTGACTAAAAAACTTTTCTCCTAAAGGCATTTATTGGTCTGTTTTGGTCAGCGCCCTCTTAGTCTACTGTAATGAGAAAAATGCTTTACAATGGAGACTTACACTGCTGCTTCAGCAAATTCCAGTTTATGACAGGCTTTAGCCTTGGTGATCACTGGGTTAAGGTTGAATATCCTGATCAATTTTGTTTTTTCTAAGAACAGCAGTTTCTATCAGATGGTTTGTGCTTGAACACAATTTGATTGTCAAATAGAAAAAGATCCTAAAAACTGTTTTAGGGATGTACAAACCAGGCTTATATTACACTTTCAGAAAGGCTTTTCCAAAGCCCCAATTTCAATGGTATAAAAAATTTGTGAACTATGCCTTAAAGCCACATAAGAAACCAACCATTTTAATGAACTATATCAACTTCGGCTAAACTTTTGAACCCAGTTCTAGTTTTTAAAAATTCTTGTAGTTGCATGTTTTATTGATATTTCATCCCATGAACTCACAGTTAAAATAAATTATTAATAAATTATAAATTAAATTAAAAGGCAAAAATTAAAATGCCATTCATGATCATTGGACGTAAAATGCTGACTGAAGATTAGGAGTTGTTAGAGAGACTGAAAGGGATTGTACAAGTGGATGTGAAATACTCAGCTATAACAGAAAAACCAAGATCATGAAATCTGGAAATGTTGTACTCTAGCACTTAAGTGGATGTGGAATATAAAAAATATGCTGATTTTGGTCTATTAACTAATTATTTAAGGCTGCAAATTGTGTGCAATAATAGGAAGGAAAGGGTTCATCTTGAGACTTGTTCAAAAAGTAAATTTAGAACACTATTCAAATGTGCCAAAATTTAGCACAACTTCTCCTTTAGCTCATTGTAGAGCAGCTCAAGTTGGACTAATCTTTGCAAGCTATTTGGCATGAACCTCCTAAATGAAGGATGTGGCTGTAGTCCAAGAGGAATAGAAGAAAATGCATTGCTCTTCTGTGAGTCCTATTCTTTCACCACTGAATGGGTTCTGCCACTTGCAATTAGCCAGAAAGTAAACATTGCATTCACTGCAAAGGGTGAAATCAATTTCAATATCTCAATGGGAAGTTTTTCTCTTCTGGGAAACCTCATCACTTAAAAACTCCAAAAATCTTTCTTGTATCTCCACTGAGGATAGATGCAGTTCCCTCTATGCTTCTCTGCAAGCTTTAAATTTTAGGCTGACATGCTTTTGCCATTAACCATTAACATTATGCCATGTGCCATCAGCAGCTTAGAGACCATATGGTTGTTTAAATTTGAGTGAATCTTGACCTGGCAGGTTCCAATTAAGTAAAATCTGAAAGTAGCAATGGATACATGCATTCTTAGGACAGGGTTAATCCCCCTATAGTCTCAATGTAATAACTGGTGATAAGAGTTAATGAATGTTTGGGCCATAGTTTTTGTGATTGTTAATTGCAGTGAGAAGGTAAGCCCTGAGAAGAAAACACAATATGTCAATCCTAACTCATCCTTTCTTTCCATAAGCCTCAAATCATAAAGCATTCACATTGTGACTCTGCTGTGGGTGCATAAGAGATTATAAACAAAATAAATCAGGTGTGTTCAATTTAAATTAACACTACACTAATTACTGAAGACAAACCAATGATAGAACAGCATATATGTTTTCATAAAACTGCTAAATAGAATTCAATTAGGCTTTGCAAGTTAATATACTGTAATTCTAACAAGGGTTATACTGATACAATTCCTGCAATTATGATTGTAATGTTAGGCAAAAAACTCCAACTGTGTTTAATGCTATCCAGCTGATTTTGCTGGTGCAATATTTAATAAAACTGTTCAGTGAAACCAGTGGTGAATACAATTGTTGTCTCTCTGTATGTGTTAAATGTGAAAGAATTTAAATTAACCCCGCAAACAAAGTACCTTGATAATTCTTTAGCATGTTAAGAAGACCACCAAAAAAACAATATATACTAAAATAGAGGCCTATATGAAGGTAAATCCCAAACCAGCAACCCCCTCTAACCTATACCTCTACCAATATGTTTTGCAAATGTAGAGTAAAAGTGTAAGCCTGTTTTCAATAAATAGAAAGGTTTGGGAGATTTTTCGGGACTGTATTTGAACAAAGGACTATGAACCATTCAAGAAAATGCACTGCCACATATTTCAAGGACCTATTTTCTCATGGCATTCTTATTTATGATGTTAAGTGTTATTGTCAATGTTCCTTCGAAAGGATAAAAAATATCTTTGTTGAAATTTACCCTGTTAAATATACATTACTGTTCCAACACTTGCCAAAATGTCAGAGCTGGGTAAAGGCCTCAAAAATTGTACTCAAGTAAGAGAGGCACTATTTCAACATATTTTTACTCAAGTGCAAGTAAAAGGTAGCCATCCAAGAAATTACTTAAAAGAGTATTTGATTTTGGTAAAAAGGTGACTCTAGTACTTAGTAATGGGTCATAACATCAGATTTAATATTTATAAGTGATGGAATTAGACAGACAAAAATTTAAAGGTAAATGGAAATTCTGATATTTTAAAGACTAAAATAAAAAAACTGTCTTTAAAGAAATTACATAACTACAAAGTAAGTTCAGACACACACACACTTTTCCCCAAAAAATTTTTCAACACGAAACGTCTGAAACCAATACTTAAAGTATGTAATGCAAATATGTTAGAAGTGCGTAAAGTTCTTCCAGTGACATTATATACTGTTTACTCTATATTCAATTGACCTCTAAATGACACAGCAGGCTCAGGAGATAGAAAATAACATTAGAACAGTGAAGCTTGTGTTAAAACAAGAAGTGTCACTTTAACATAACCTGTAGGTGTGTGTCTGTGTCTGATGATTTATAGATAAAAGCATGCTTCTTCTTCATTCAGTGAAGTTACGCATGGTGGGTAGAGTAGCCAGACATTTTCCTTAATTAGAAGTAGCAATACTTTGACTGCAGTAAATGTTTTCCTACATTTTTGTTTATATTATATTTATTTTTTTTTAAGTTACTTAACTAGATGTAACTGAATAAATGTCACTGGCTACTACCCACCTCTGAACTTAATGTATTATGTTTAATATCATTATTGTTCTTCCTTATATTTTAAAAAATAATGTTATACGCTGCTGACTGTAGCAACAGGTTTTTGTATTGGACTTTGTGTGTTTTTATGTAGATGCAATCAGTGACAAATTACAACATATCAGCTACTTGAATCAGTGTTAAATTATGTAGTATAGGACACTGCTGAAAAAAATAAAAGAACACCTTTTAATCAGAGTTTAAAATCAAAATCAGGTAAACTTTGGAATGATGATTTGGTCAATTCAGTAGTAGAGCGGGTTGTTAATCTGTGTTAGCGATTTGGTGTTAATGAAATTAATAACAGGTGCACTAAAAGGGCAACAATGAGATGACCCATCAAAAACAGGAATTGTTTTGCAGGTCGAGGTCACATACATTTTGTCCCTCCTCATTTTTTTTGACCGGGTTTAATAGATTTGCATCCACTGACATGAATGTCTCTCACTAAAGCATTAGAAACAGACTTCATGAGGGTGGCCTGAGGGCTCGACGTCTTCTAGTAGGCCCTGTGCTCACTGCCCAGCCCTGTGGAGCTTGGCTGGCATTTGCCAGAGACCACTGGTATTGGCAGGTTCGGCACTGCTGCCCTGTTCTTTTCACAGATGAGAGCAAGTTCACTCTGAGCTTATGTGACCGGCTGAAAGGCTCTGGAAAAGCTGTGATAAATGTTATGCAGTTATGCATGATCTGTCTGGTGGTTGGTCTGGGGAGGCATATCCATTGAGGGATGCACAGACCTGTGCACCCTTACTGCCATTACGGAAGAAAGCCTTATACCCATTGTTAGAACCTTTGTTAGTGCAGTGGGCCCTGGGGTCTTGCCTAAAAAAACTATTATTTATGTTTTTTTTAAATTATATTTTCATAGTTTACTTTAAGGCAAGGCAAGTTTATGTGTGTAGCACATTTCAGGGAACAACACAATTCAATGTGCTTTACATAATGAAAACATAAGGAAAAAAAGTACATTGCAGTGGCATAGTAAAGAAAAGTAAATAAAAGAAGTAAGGAAACTTGGTTTTATGTTACATAAAATATACATGGAAATATGGTGTTATACAAACTTTTCCAAGATTAATAAATAATTTCATAAAATTATAAATGAGATTTATGCCTCATTAGTATCTAATAGATGAAATAAAAGTGACACTGACCCAGAGCTGTTTGGACCTCATGTTTATAATGTACGTATTAAAAAAAATAATATAGATACACAAGATGTTTTTTGGGAAAATATTGTAAACAACATGTAGAATAAATAAATATAAAAGAAATGTTTAGCAAAAATGTTTTTTTAAGTTAATGAAGTATTAAGGGCCACTTTAAAGTTATTTAAGGCTGCTTCACCAAGCAGTAATAACAGTAAAGAAAGAGTGGTTGTTGTTGTGGTCCTGTTGACGGAAAGAAAACTGGCTACGGTGGACTAGGAGTTTATATAAACGTACCTGGTGCCATGATGTTGTTGTGGTCAGCAAACTCTGCCTATTACTGGGGGAGTTTAACTATGTCAAGTGTCAGCTATTTTGCCTACTGAGTGAATTTAGGGATCTCTTCTACCCTTCTCACGGAGTCTTTTGTCTGCTGCCATCTGGAAAGAGACTGCAGAGTTTCTGATCCAGAATGAGCAGACTCAGAGACAGCTTTATGCATCAGGCTGTCAGGAATTTCAGGTACTTTTACTTAATTTTATTTATTTATGTTTCATTGTTGCACTGTGAGTCTTAAAGCATCCCTATTTCGATACTTCGTATTTCCCATACATATGGTTAAATATGCATTAGAAGTGAAAATTTACTTTAATATTGACTTTACTCATAAAAAGCTAAGCAAAACAGAAATATGTTTTAATGAAGTATTAAGGGCCACTTTAAAGTTATTTAAGGCTGCTTCACCAAGCAGTAATAACAGTAAAGAAAGAGTGGTTGTTGTTGTAAATAGTGGCATTCCATAACCATGCAGTTTATAAAAGATGGTTATTTATCATTCAACCGACGCTTTCCTATGATTCAAACTATTTTTATTGGCCACTTCAATCTGAGAGAGTGCTGAACCCTGAATCTGAAGAGGTTCCTTTCTGTCAGCTGTCTCTCATTCCTGGTGTCTCCAGTTCCTCGCTTCACACCAGAGGGGCTTTAATGTCCCCTATTATCTCATGGGCTTTTGAAATGCATGAATTATTGTTGGAGGTTATGGCTCGGTAATTAAGAGCCACAGGCCCCTGATTGGACAGAGATTGTCACAGTTTTGGCTGCCATGCTGATGCCATAGGGAATCCTGTGAGCCACAGTGGGTATGAGAGTAATATTTCCCTTGCAGGCTTGGCAGGCCACCCACACTAACTTTGTGTTGTGTATTCTCCATAAGGCCATTTTCCTTTTTTCCCCACTGTCTCCCTTTAGCTCCCTTTCATCGGCATTTTGGCTGCCTTACACACATTTTCCCGGCTGGCATTTCAGAGAAACCCCTTTAGATTACATAAAGCACAGGCAATGTGGGGGTTTTCTCTACTGAGAAGTCACACGAGACTTCATGTGACAGAGTGTGGGCTAAAGACTTTTGACCTTTATATTCAGCTTGTGATGAGCCAGAGGCAATCCAGTCTTTCCTTCCAAGACAGTTGAGTATCCTCTCTAATAAATCTGACACCACTACTATGTGTCCCAAAAATTATCTTTTTTTAAAACCTTTAATTTTCCATCAAATCTTCTATAAAAAAGTTATATCAAATATGAAAAATACTATCTCCTTTTGTAAATATTTTTTATTGCAGTGGAATCTGCTAAATCTCAACTCTAAAAAAAAAAAAAATACATATATTACAGTAAAGGCAAAACAAGTTTTCAGGAAGATATAAGTTACAAATGTTTAAATTTCACCAAAAATCACAAAAACTGTATTCAATTACTATTTAACCATATCTTTTTTTTAATTGTTACTTTAGACTATTGGAAAATAAATAAGATTAGGCCTAAATTAGAAAAAGATAAAGGATTTTAAAAAGCTGTCAAAAGCTTTGCAGCCTATCAGTTACTAAGGCAGTTGTATCAGCTGTGTGTGAGTTGATAAGCTAATCAAACTACCAGGCATCCTCCATGGTGGACTGCTTGCAGTATCTTTCCTTGACCAAAGAGGATTTCCATAAGTTCATAATTTGTGCTCCTGAATGTTCCTGAATGTTCATTTTTTCAATATACATATTTTTAAACTTTCTTTTATTTAATCCTGTATAAATAAATTTAATTATGTAGCGAATGAGCCAAGTGTTTTCAAAAGAGCAGCTACATGAGATCAAAGTGAATTGGTTGGACAGGATGTGTGCAGACTTCAACCTACAACCTTTTTGGTTTGAAGTTGCTGCAAACAGTCAGTCAATTTTTTAACCGCTTCCTCCAGAGTGGGTCGTATGGAAGCTGGTGCCTATCTCCAGCAGTCTATGGGCAGGAGGTGGTGTACACCCTGGACAGGTTGCCAGTCCATCGCAGGGCAACACAGACACATACAGGAAAAATAACCATACACACACTCATTCACACGGCAATTTAGAGAGACCAATTAACCTAAGTCATGTTTTTGGACTGTGGGAGGAAGCCAGAGTACCTAGAGAGAACCCACGCATGCACTGGGAGAATATGCAAACTTCATGCAGAAAGACACCCGGACGAACCCTGGAACTTCTTGCTGCAAGGCAACCTTCTTGCTACAAACCAACTGCGCCACCCTGCAGCTCTTGCTGCAACATAGAAAGTACTCCTGGATCAGTGCTTCTGTGTTCTTTTTGTGTCTCTGCTGTGCTCTCCCATACCCCCAGTCGGTCGTGACAAATGGCCGCTCACATTGAGCCTGGTTCTGATGGAGGTTTCTTCCTGTTAAAAGGGAGTTTTTCCTCTCCACTGTTGCTACATGCATGCTCAGTATGAGGGATTGCTGCAAAGTCAACACCAGTGACTGTCCACTGTCTCTACATGCTCATCCAGGAGGAGTGAATGCTACAAATCTCTGACTCGATGCAATCTGCTGGGTTTCTTTAGATAGAAAAACTTTTTATCCAATTTGAATAAATAACTGAATCTGACTGCACTGTTCAATGGTTAGGATTAATTGAAATGTATATACCTGACTTTGTGAACTGCCTTGAGACAACATGTGTTGTGAATTGGCGCTATATAAATAAACTGAATTGAATTGAAGATTCTTCTCAGAATACACAGTGCATAATGTCTGAGAGTCAATGGTACCTGTTCTAAAATTTTTCTTGCGTTACAGCTTGATGTTGTTGTCCTTACGAGCTAAAGTTAGTATACGTCTTGTACTCTCTGATTGGACTGCTGGTAAAAGCTTTTTCACTTAATAAACTGTCAAGGTGGCAGCTTTGAATCAGATGAGAAATTTGGCGTCAGTTTTATTTTCCTGAGAGAAATGCAAGGCAACATAGGACATCTTCAAAAAGAAGCATTTGCTGATCCATATGAATCTGGCACGATCATTTCATAATAAGGAAATCATTTTTTCAAAATCATTTAAGTCAGTTACTCATATTCCCAGAAGTCAGTACATTTGTTTGGGTATAACAAAACAGAATCATGTAAATTATTTTCTTCTAATGTCTTCCTTAATGTCAATCTAAAAAAAATGTGGAAAGCCTTACCACTTAACTCCAGCACATTTCAGGGATGATGGAGGGATCCGACAAGGGATAGTGGCATAGTCACACAAGCCGGCTATACTTATCATTGTACTGGCCAATGTCCACTCTTTGGAAACAACTTGGACTACATCAAATAACTTTGCTAGAAACTGAGTGTTTGTTTAAACATGGCTAAATAACAGCATCCCTGACTTCCCACCCAGCTTCACCAGTTATTCTGCTGCCAAGCAGACAAAGTTCCTGTTGACGGAAAGAAGACTGGCTACGGTGGACTAGGAGTTTATATAAACGTACCTGGTGCCATGATGTTGTTGTGGTCGGCAAACGCTGCCTATCACTGGGGGAGTTTAACTATGTCAAGTGTCAGCTATTTTGCCTACTGAGTAAATTTAGGGATCTCTTCTACCCTTCTCACGGGGTCTTTTGTCTGCTGCCATCTGGAAAGAGACTGCAGAGTTTCTGATCCAGAATGAGCAGACTCAGAGACAGCTTTATGCATCAGGCTGTCAGGAATTTCAGGTACTTTTACTTAATTGTATTTATTTATGTTTCATTGTTGCACTGTGAGTCTTAAAGCATCCCTATTTCAATACTTCGTATTTCCCATACATATGGTTAAATATGCATTAGAAGTGAAAATTTACTTTAATATTGACTTTACTCATAAAAAGCTAAGCAAAACAGAAATATGTTTTAATGAAGTATTAAGGGCCACTTTAAAGCATGAATACATAGAAATGTCTGAATTGTGAAGGTATATACAAAGATATGGAACATTAAAAGAGTACATTTTACAAAATTCTGAATACATTCTAAAAACATTACATTCTAAAGACAAGTAGACCTGAGTGTGATAAAGGCTAGTGATAAAAGTGCATACAGAAGTTAATATCAAGGCAGTTTGCAATAAACAGTAACAAATGCAGTTTACTTCTCTGATTTGTTATAAAACTCAGATTTCAATACATTTGTCAAATGAATAAACCATGTTCTGTGCTGAATTTCATTTTTGCAATACAAAAGAAAATCCTTCTGTTACAAATCCGGCAAGCTTTTCAAAAATATTTTCTATCTCTTGCCCAGTACATCTGGGAAACATTCCAGCCACCCAGCAAGGCTCTTCAGGATAAGCGGTTTAAAAAATAGATGGTTGGATGGAAAAGCACATGCTCGCTTTGTCTGTATTGCTTTGTTTTCTGCAGCTCTCCCACATCATTAATGCACCAGCAAAGCAGAGAGCACAGTTTTACTGGTTCCAGTTCTACCTTAGCTCTCCTCTCCACATTAATCAGTATCAGTTTTACATCTTCTTCACTCACAGATAGGAACAGCTCTTATGTTCTTTTTCCCAGTGAGTCATGCCCATATTTATGGTTTGATCATGCTGAAAAACAGAGTTACCTTCTCTGGACACTGATCATTCCTGCAGGACTTGCAGGACAGCCACATGCAGCTGCCTCAGGGACACTGCAGAGCTCTTGACCGGAGTAGAAACAATGCGAGTGTCACAAAAGAAATCTGAATGATTCTTATTCCCCCAAAACCAAGCAAAAAGTGAAGCTCAGCATTTACAGTTTCTATAGAGTCTTATGAAGACATAAATTACACCTGTACAGCAAAGAACTTAATAGATTTAAAACATTTAAATTATTCATTGCATGATTTACAGCACCCACAAAACTTACTGGAATCCTTTGTACAAATGTGTGAAAAAGACTTAAAATTAGGTCATTTTAATTGCATTAGCATACTGTATTGTGAAAAAGTAGTTTATGCTTTTGCTTTGCTGTCACACAAATTTTAAAATCATAAAAAGATAACCTAAGTATAACCCCTATTCCAATGAAACTGGGATGTTCTGTCAAATTTAAATAAATACAGAATTCAACCTACATGTAATTGAATAAACTACAAAGATAAGCTGATAAACTTTATTGGTTTTTTGCTAATATTTACTCATTTTGAATTTGATGCTTGCAATACGTTCCAAAAATGTTCAGACAGGAGCATGTTTACCACTGTATTACATTACCTTTCCTTTTAACAACACGCATTAAGCGTTTGGGAACTAAGCTCCCCATGCCATGGTAACTAACACACCTTTTGAACGCTTTTGAACTTTGCGCTGATAACAATCCGGACAGTTCTTTTACTTTTTGGCCCGGAGGGCACTATGTCAATTATTTCCAAAAACAATTTGAAATGTGGACCCGTCAGACCACAGCACACTTTTTCACTTTCTGTCAGTTCATCTCAGATAAGCTTAGGCCCAGAGAGGCCGGCAACATTTCTGGTGTTCCTGAAATATGGCTTCGCTTTGCATGGTAGAGTTTAAACTTGTGCTTGTAGATGTAGCAATGAACTCTGTTAACTAATATGGTTTTCAAAAGTGTTCCTGAGCAAACGCTGTGATATTCAGTTGATGGTTTTTAATGCAGTGCTTCCTAAGGCATCAAATGTCACAGGTATTCAATGTTGGTTTTAGGCTTTGTTGCTCACATGCAGCAAAAAACAAAAAAACAAACATCCAAAGCAATCATTTTGGTTCAGTTTTACTAGCCATGCCTGAATACTTGCAGACTTGTAAAATCATTTAAAACCACTTAAATAGAGCCTGTGAGACAACATGAAGTAGGCTGAAAGATCTCAAAAGCCATCACATCATGCCCTTATCTAAAGGAATTCTAGAACAGATGAGAAACAAAGTGAAAGCAGTCTGGAGAGGATTACAAAGCCATTTCTAAGGCTTTGAGAATCAAGTGAACCACAGTACAGACCTTACTTGCCTCAGTAAATGTAATTACTCATGGTTCAACATTAAAGACTGGGGAAAATAGAATCTATGGGAGGTTTCAAAAAAGAACAAACCTCCCCCCTCAGATTTTGCCTGGAAACATCTTGATGATGTTGGGACAATATCCTTTGGGCTGAAAGAACAAGTGCCCTGTTAAGCTGAAGCAGTATTTCATAAAAATAACTTGATGATTTAGAGTGCAGGACCAGGACAACTTGCTGTAACTGATGTAACCATAACTTCTGCTGTCTAGCGAAAACTCCTGAAGGAGAATATCCAACAAACAGTTCGGGACCGTTATTATTCTATGTTTGTCCGCATCATCTCTGTCTGCTTGCTGATCTTCTCTGTGCTGCAGCTATTAGGAGGATTGCTTTCACCTGCTCCTTCTTCTTCTTCTTCTGGTGTTATTTTTTGGTGGTTGGCAAATAATTTTGAGGTGTGCATTACCGCCACCGACTGATATGGAGTGTGGTTCTTCATGGTTTTAAATTTACTTATTTACTATTACATTAATCAAATTCTATTTATTAATTTAGTTTTTTGGAAAAATCTAACTATGATTTGAATATGTCTGCTACCTAAACTTCTTTACAATGTATCTATAAAATAAAAATTTTCTTTAATACCTACAAATTCTCTCCTGAAAATTGTTCTTTCTTTTTCATATTTCTGACACTTCAATATTACATGTTCTATTGTTTCCTCCTCTTCACAATAATCACACTTTCCTTTATTATGTTTCTTTATCTAAAACAATGTAGAATTAAGTCCTGTATGCCCAAATCTTAATCTTGTAATTAACCTTTCCGCTTTTCTGCTCCTTCTTCCGGTTCTTACTTCTCCTACTATCTTGTTGATTCTATAAAACCATCTTCCTTTCCTTTCTTCATCCCACCTTTTTTGCCACTCTTTCCTGATTTTCTGTTTAATGATATTTCTCGCCTCTGAGCTACAAATATTAATTATAAAGCCAATGTTGTTTTGTGTTGCCTTCTTTGCCATCCTGTATGCCATCTCATTCCCTCCAACTCCTACGTGCACTGGTACCCATGAAAAAAACTAATATGAATCCCGTCCTTTGTATTCTGAATAAAGTATGTTTTATTTCCAACATAATGTCTGGCCTACCATCTGATTGATTATGTTTTGAACTTAATAATGCTGAACTTGAGTCTGAACAAATTATTATTTTTTTATGTTTTTATATCCTCCACCCACTGCACTGCTAACAATATTGCTAATAATTCTCCTGAATATACTGATAATCCATTTGTAATTCTTTTTCCTACTTTTATTTTAAATTCTGGTATTATAAATGCTACTCCTATTTTTCATATGTTTTTGATGTGTCTGTGTAAATCTGAACATATTGATAGTAATTGTTTATATATTTTTGTATTATACTTGTAATATACTTATACTTTAAATACATTTTGGATCATTTTTCTTTTCCATCAATGCCATATCCACCACTGCCTCTGGGAATAGCCACGGTGGCACCACTGGGAGAGGCAACACTGAACTTATTTCTATATGATATATGCACAGCAAATCAAAACACAGCTCAGCATAAAACACTTCAATCAGTATTGCATGCATCAAGTTGATACCTTGGATTAACTACTGGTGATTCTAAATCACCTTAACTATGCCTCATCCTGCCCAGACCTGTAAATGCACCTATCCGATTTAATGTAAAAAGAACGATATTACTTTGACGTTGATTTCTTCTCTCTCCACCGGTTGAGGATGGGTCAGTCTGAAGAAAAACGAGGGGGGGTGGACACGCGTCCATGATCAACTTAAAAGAAAAACAGTAAACTTCTGTTCTGTCCAGGAGGGGAAAATATAAAGAACCATTTAGTCGACTGAATCAACAAGGAGGAAACTCATCTCCTTGGAAATTAAACCTCTGTGGGTTTTCCACCTGCGCCGGGTGTCGGCGTGGTCTTCGATCGGTATATGAATCTTCTGATCTTCTTGTATCAGACAGATTTCCAGCTTTCAAGCTCTTCCGGGAATGGCCGTGTAGAGAAACAGTTCGCCTGCGAGCTTTTATCTCTCTGGATATGCGCCTCCATTGTGTCATCCCGTCTGACACACTGGAAATGGCAACGAAAGTTTATTTTCCATGGGTTTTATTATCCTGGGTTACGTCAGAGCTGCAATGTCTGATGAGCTGCGCATGTCAAACTGCCCGACCAAAATGGATGACTTCAACATTTTTTACCTGTTTCATGGATAATGTTAAGATGGTGTGACCCTAAAAACCTACATCATATCTCGAAGGTTTTGCTCTAATTAACACCTTACTTATATAAAAGTCATTACATTAATGATATGGGATTTGAACAACCCAACAGCCATAGATTTTATAATCATTTACTAAAAAATGTATCTGTTCTTACTTCCAACAATCAAGGATCATCATCTTTCCCGATCTTTTCATTTAAACTAAATACTATTCACATCAGACCACATTTTTTAAATTAAACATGTAATTTGGGTTTATTTTTTAATTGGATGTTTTTTGGCACATAAAGATGGCTTGGCTCAAAAAAGATGGATCAAATGGAAGCTGTGCAAAAAATGACTTGCTGACAAAGACAATGGATGCATAAATCAATAAATGCTAAACACCGGTGTATTCCAGTTAAGTATGAACTTTCTAACACATAAATATGCTATGATCTAAACCATTCTATTGTAGCTCTGAGTGTATATTTAAGGTTGTGCTGGTAGGTGAACCTCTGCCTGTAACAGGCTTTCTTCCAGGAGTCCCCTGTATTCAATTCAATTAAATTCAGTTTCATTTGTATAGCACCAATTCACAACACATGTCGTCTCAAGGCACTTTACAAAGTCAATTCAATCGAATAATACAGATTACAAGTCTGGTACATACATTCCAATTAATCCTTACTATCAAACAGTTCAGTCAGATTCAGTTTATTATTCAAATTGGTTAAGAGTTTTTCTATCTAAGGAAACACAGCAGATTGCATCGAGTCAGTGACTTGCAGCGTTCACTCCTCCTGGATGACTACAAAGGTTCATGGGTTTTGCTTATTTCTACCGCTGTTTCATCCGTAATTACTGTCAAGTTGCTTCTCCTCTCCATGCACTCACGTCATCTAAAGCTTGTTTTGAGTTTAACGACCAGGCCGAGAAGGCGTTCACCAAATTAAAGTCTCTGTTTACCACAGGACCTGTACTGGGCACCCCCGAAAGACAATTCCCTGTGGAGGTTGATGCTTTAAATACTGGGTTAGGTGCTGTTCTCTACCAAAGATCCCCTTTTGGTTGCGTTCACCCATGTGCATTCTTTTTAGGAGCCCTATCCACAGTGGAACGAAACTATGATGGATTCAGAAAAGGTTAGTGGCTTTTATTCTGAGTTTGTCACTATTCTCAGTACTCTGCTCAGCCACTAATCTATCTGTCTGCCCTCAGAGGTTCCTGAGCCTGCTGCTAGTGGTCTCCTGCTGAATCTTACCTGTTGTGTCCGGCGGAAATTTCAGGTCCTCTGAATTATTCGTTACACCAGTGCTCAATCATACTTGGTTTATATAGCAGGACAATGATTCAAAGCACCAGGAAATCAGCTCTAGTCAAAATCCAGACTTACATCTGAGATATGCAGTGAGCTTTGGGTTTGTTTTTCCCATCTTTCATCCTAATCACTTTGTATGGTTGGAAGATAAGCCTAGGTACTGGTCCAGCCATGTTTGTTGCACTTATTTGAAACTTTTTGGAATATTTATGTAAAAATAACAAAATGTTTCAGTTATTTTTATTTTAATAAGAATTGTTTGCATGCACTGTGATTTTATTAAAAGGTTTTATTTCTCATTGTGGACATTTTTCCCATTGAAAAAAATGTTAGATTGTCCTAAACATTTCAGTTGAGTTTTTCTGCTACACAATTTTTTTAAGTTCTTCCTGTCATTCATGTAATCCTGTAGTGATATACTGTCATAAAGTAGACCAGCTGATACAGAAGCTTGTTACAAGCAGATACATGAAATGAACAACCAGGATGGTAATGTGCATTACAATACCATGCTTAAATTATCCTTGTCATATCTTTTAATTAGTGATATGTTGGATTCTTGCATTCTTTGCCATTGTTTATATCAACACTATATTCAAAGTATGAAGCTTTGCACTCAAATAATGTCCATAAAAATATATAAAGCTGGTTGCTTATAAACAGTAAAAAGGAAATAGTTGTAGGGGAAATTACCTGCAGCCTCACCACAGCTTACATGAGTCAGAGTAATGTACATTTTCACAGCACGGATTCCATTAGCCAGTGTTGTGTAACACACCACTCTGTTTCCTTTTTGCTTTTGTGTAACAAATATTGTACATGTTGTGTTTTGCTGTAGCCCTGATAATAAGCAAACACATGATGATGTTTTATTTTGTCACCTGATTTGTCTTGTCATGGTTAAATATGGTTAAATATGAGGTTTAGGTTGGTACTGAACAAAGAATCCAAAAATAAAATATGGCTGTTCACTTTATTCCTTCACAAATAAGCAAGACAGGAAATCAAGCAATTGACATTTTGATCTGCAATTAAATAAGTCACCAATTTTATGGTAAATGGACTGAATTTCTATTCGCTTTTCTAGTTATATCGACCATTCTTTACACTAGAGCCACATTCACCCGAACGGGCTCACAAATGCACACACATTCATACAAAGCTGCCTAGATCAGTATAGAACTTGAAATAAGTGCCTTGCTCAGGGGCACATCGACATGTGGAACCCACAACTTTCGGCTATTTTTCCAACTGAGCTGCAGTTGCCTTATATGCTCTGCCATGCATGCAGGGGGACAAAATGCAAACTTCATGCAGAAACACTCCCGACCGAGATGCAAGGCAACAGTGCTACCAACTACGCCACTATGCAATGTGTACATAAATCAATAGGCCCATATACAATTCGTCATTTAAACCATTATCAACCTGCCAGTTACGATTTCTTTATTCTTTTCACTTCGTTCATCCTGGTCGGTGTTTACATCCCGCCGCAAGCTAACGTGCAGGTCGCACAGCGCATGCTCGCCGACCAGATACTGAGTGTGGAGCGGACCAACCCAGACTCCTTAGTTATCGTCGCTGGCGACTTTAACAAAGGTAATCTCACCCACGAACTCCCCAAATATAGACAGTTTATAAAATGTCCGACCAGAGAGGACAACATTCTGGATCACTGTTACACCACCATCAGAG
>JAHUTJ010075272.1:0-18625 GCA_036250325.1 Characodon lateralis | reverse complement strand
AATAAAACTTAATAGGTTTTGATCAAATACTATTATTAATTCTTGTCAAAACCATAATTTTATAGCGTGCAAGAAAACCTTTAGCATTCTGACCAATGTAATGCGATGACGTCATCACCGCCCTCGCATCCAGAATGCTCGCCGTCAAATTTACTGGCTTGGGAGTTCTAGTAGAGTTAGAATTCTGGGAGTCCTAGTGTTAATATTTTATTAAATAATATTTCGATCTGTTAAGGGTTGTCCTGTGAATACCAGCCCCTTTTTTAAAATAAAGATCTCATTTTCAATTAATTTTTCTAACTTCGCTTGGTGTATCACTAGAGGCGGCTAAGAGTGGCTGTAGCCAACAGCCAGGACCCTTGCCTCTCGTCATCTTCAGTCGAGTAACGGCCATCATCCGTGAGCTTCTAGGAGCCGGGCGGACATAATGGAGGAAGAATCCCCATCCATGCATCCGCGGTTTGAGGGCCTTTTGGACAGTGGCGAACTCAAAGCTGGCGGTGGAGAAACGGAGGGTGTTGCAGCTCCTTGAACTGGAGGACATAGAGAAAGATGAGGACAACTCCACCTTTCCAGGTTAAAACTCCAGGCCTCCTAGTGGGGCGGAACTTGAAAACAGGAGGGAGAGGTTTTTAACCTTTGTCTGCCTCATAAGCCAAGTCAAACTCTTCCTCAAGGACCCAGACCTGGTTTTGCAGCTGTGGCAGTGAGAGTGAGACAAATTGCAGCCAGGACTTCAAGGAGACCTGCCTCACAGCCTCCCAAGCAGAACAAAAGTGGAGAACCCAAGACCATGGGGGAAGCACTCTTTTGCAGCAGGCCACCTAGACCTTCTGTCCACACCCTCACCTTTGAAGAGGAGATTTCCAGACTGCAAAGGTGGCCTCTCAGTCCGGGATTCAGATGGTCTGGTAGTTCCCAGTTCACCGGGTGCCCCACAATTACTTCTCTCCTTCTCATGTTCGGAGAGAAGTAATTGTGGGACAGACAACACTATGTCACCAAGCACTTCAGCAGTGTAATCCAACATTTCACAATATCTTGTCAGTGTCACCAAGCACTCAGCAGTGCCCCATTGCCTATTTTGTTCCGGGGGAAACAGAGAAAATAAAATAAGCTTTTCTGCAACCAGGCATGTTGCCAAGGGTAAAAAGCCCCCCACTAAAAAGAGATAAAAATAACAAAAATAGTTCTCTGCCACTCTCCTCTGCGCACAGCAGAGGGAGCTTGTGCTCTTCAGAAGAAAGCCGAGCTCAGCAGGGCAGAGGGGATGACGTCACTCGGCAGCGAGGTGGGGCCTCTCTCTGCTCGGGCAGATCTGTGGCATGCACGCACAGTCTCTCCTTGGGTTTTAGCCACAATTTCCAAGGGATACAGACTGCTGGTATACATTCAGGATAGCAAGGTTAACACACAAGGCTCTATACCGCTCCATTCATCCGGGAGATTGGTTTATAACGATCGATCACTCGGCATTTCCCCCCCACACTGAAGGTTTCTCAGGTTTGCTTATCAAAGCACAGCCTACGGTTTCAAACCATCCTGTTCGGGCAGTCATTAGCTCCAAAGGTGTTCAGCAAGTGTGTGGAGGCAGCGCTGTCCCCTCTGAAGACGAGCGGCGGCATCAGAATATTTTCGTACATAGACAACTACCTCATTTGCTCCCGTTTGAGCCACCAGGAAATTAGCGACTCTTGGGAGATGATGAGCCACCTCATCAACCTCGGCTTCAGTATAAACTGGGCAAAGAGTCGCCTGGTCCCCATGCAATGCATGGAGTATTTGGCTCTCACAATAAACTCCCTCGGTTATTGTGTCACGCTATCAGAGGGGAGGATCCTATCATTCACTAGGTGCATGGCACAGTTTCAGTTTCAGTTGGGAACAGTCATTTTATTCAGACTTTGCCTGCGGCTCTTAGTAAATACAGACAACTCCACGGTGGCGGCTAATATCAACTGTCAAAGCGGGACCATGTCCCTGCAGCTACACAGACTGGCCAGAGAAATCATTATGTGGTGCAGTACCAGAGTTCTTTCGGTTCGCGCAACACACGTACCAGGACTTTTGAACAGAGGGGCCGATCTGCTATCCAAGGGGAACCCTCTTGATGGGGAATGGAAGCTACACCCCCAAGTGGTGGAACAGATCTCTTCACCTCATAGGAAAACTCTCATTGCCCCGTGTTTTTCTTCCTGTCAGATCCAGATCCTCCATTGGGCATGTATGCACTGGCGTACTCATGGCCGAATGTGTTGCTCTATGCTTTCCCTCGTCTCAGCCTGATGTCCCCAACTCTTGTCAGAGTGAGGGAACAGGGCTCTTCCTTGGTTCTGGTCACCCCATAGTGGCCATCGAAGCCCTGGATGGCAGAGATAATCCAAGTTCTGTCAGCAGAACCATGGCCCCTCCCCATTCGTAGAGACCTGGTGTCTCAGACTCAGGGGGAGATTTATCATCTTCACCCAGGTCACCTGGCTCTCTGGGTTTGGCCCATAAAAGGTGGAATTTAAATGCAGCAGGTCTACCTCCAGAGGTCATTGACACAAAATGCTAGGGCTTCTTCTACTCACTCTCTTTCCAGTAGCAAATGGTGTGTTTTTGAGGAATGGTGTGGGGAAAGACAGGCCATTCCTTTTCAGTGTTCGGCTTTGGAGGTGCTCTGTTTTTTGCAGAGCTTCTTGGAAAGGGAAGGCCTTTTCAATTATTAAGGTCTATTTAGCTGCGATTTCACCTTGTCATGTAGGTTTTGGGAACAGACCTTTGGGTCAGCACCCTTTAGTGTGTCGTTTCGAGAAAGGGTCACAGCATAAATTGCAGATCTCTAAGCCCCTGGTGTTATTATGGGACCTCAATCCGGTGCTGGAGGCCCTTTGCCATCATCCCTTTGAGCCTTTGGAGGGTGTTGGCTTGAAATTTCTTCCATTGAAAACTGCATTGCTCTTAGCCCTGACCACGGCTAAACTAAGCTAAACTTTCAAGTATGCAGGCAAACTAAAGTCAACACTAATCACCCATCACCATAATCTCTGATCCTAGATAGATCACAAGTTGTATCAGAATCTTAAATTTCTTTTTCTATTCTCATTGCAATAATTTTGATTTCCTTGTATGTAATTCTGGTGTTGATTTCCTAGAAAGATCCCATGCAGTTTCTATGTAAAGGTTTTCTGTTTATCTCAATAACATTATTTCATATTCAGATATTTTGTGGTACAACACATTTCGCAATACTTGAGAGTAGAGTGGTGAAAGTGTAGTCAAACAAAGCTAAACCTAGAAGATTTTATAATTTTTTATCACTTTTTTTTGTTTTATGAGAAAGATTGAAGTAAAGCTGCTGAACATGACAATGTGGAACGTTACAGTTTAGATTGGACTTTAACTTTTCTGAAGGAAAAACTCTATCATATGCTTAAATTTGCATTATGTAAAAATTAGAATGTTTCCGGGTTGAGATTGAGAATTTCACAACCTGTTTTTATTTTTTCTATGTTTTTCATTGGATGTGGTTAAAACTGGCTTTACATTGAAAAACTTCATAAATACAAACAACATTTTTAGCAAGGAAAAACAGATTTTTAAAAGTTAAGATTTTCAAGTAATTTACTCTGCTGAGAATTTTGGTTATTGATAGAAATTGGTGAACAATGTCAAACTGCAAATGGACTGGTTTAGGGCCATGGTTCTTAAACTGTGGTAAAAGTACCACTAATACTTCAGAAAGGTTAGGTAGTCTAAAAATTATTGATGCTCATGCTCCATTCATATGTTTTATGTCACTGTGTCAATGTTTCTTTTTGTGCCACACAAAGAATTGAAAAATGATTGGAGCTTCTTCTATGGGTTTTGACAGCTAGACTGATGAGCAGGCTTTGTTGCTTAACTGCCAACTTAAGTTAAACACAACGTCCTTTCTTACTTCAAAATAAGAGTCTTAAACAGAGATACATGATGTCAAATGTACTTACTGCACTCACTATCTAGGGCTCATAATGATAGGAATATTGTGTTGATATCACAAAATGTCATGCCAGGCTATACATTCCTACTCAACACCCTCATATTAATATATATTTTTTTATCTGTAATTTTTTTACTTTCATAATTATTCACCTTTCTAAGCAACATATTTGGGAGAGACGCTGACATTGTGGTCACTTTAGCATCTCTGAGTCACTTCTTGCTAATGTGAGATTATTAAAACTTTTTTTGGAGGAGTAAATGTTCTGTTATCTTTCACATCCAGCAGGTGGTTGTCTGACAGTGGAAAGAGAACACAGTAACAGGCAGAGCTCCAGCGCTTGAATTGTCAGTCAGGGGCTTCTCATAGACTTTTGTGACAGTTTTCTGAACAGTATGACAAGTTTAAGACAAGGAATACTAAAGTTTTTTGTGTCAGAAATGCTTTTAAAGTCACAAGAACTTTCAATGGACTGTGAAGTTCAACTACCTGGAACGGATTTTTTTTTTTCCAGTGGATTTATTTATAATGGTATGTCCAATGTTTTCCTCCTAGGTTTAACATTACTGCACTAGCATGCATTCACAGCAATTTATTCACTCAAAGTTGTTGTTTTGAAGCCTTAAATGTGACTCGAAAATCTTCTAAGCCTGACAATATGAGTATGCCTCAAACACTAATGTCTTTCACTGTCAGTGTAGCAAGAAAAATGAGCTGCAAGCTAATGTGGCTGTACCCTGGTGTGTTGTGTAACATGCCCGGAGAGTTTTATATTCTTGTTTTCATACCATCTCTCCCTCAAAACACCTAGAATTTCTGCAGCACAAGAGTTTTTCTTCTGAATTTAGACCTCTTAATTTGGTGCAAAACACTAAATGCAGAGCAGTTGCAGCTTATTTACAAGGTCTTGCATTGACAACATTGGCAGGTTTTGCAAAAGGGCTCCTGATGTGAGCTCAGGAGAACTTCTCCAAAGTTCTCTCAAGATATAGCCCGAGCACTTCAATAATAAATTACTTTCAAAAGCCATATTGTTAAAGTCTGTCCTGAGTGTGCATTATCCCCTCATTTCGTCATTGAGGCCCTTGAACTGTCTGGTCTACATGAATGGGTAGGATATGAAAAGACATCAAGCTGGAGGACTTAATTGGCCTATGGGGGGCTTTTCTACAAACAGTATAGAGTTGAGGGAAGTGTGCATTGACAGAGCAAAATCAAGTAGGTCAAGGAGAAAAGACCCAAAATACACCAATAAAACAGAACATTCCAATGATAGGAGATGTCAGAAAGGAAGTTTGTCAAATAAAAGGAGGAGAGATGATAGACAGGTGGAGGAAGTGAGACAGAGCTTTTCTGAAAAGGCTGTGGAATAGAGGTTGGGGAAGATTAAGAGATAGGGCTGATATGGAAGCAGCTGTGAAGGAAACTGAGGGAGGGAAATGAAAATGGATTGAATGGGGACAAGAGGGGAGAAACAAAAGAGGAAAAAATGAGCGATGGTAATCGACGGGATGTGTACGGGGCTTCAGCTGATGAAAGCAGAAGAAGGAAGGAAAGGGCTTTCATGTCCCCTTTTTTGCGCTGCGATTCAAGAATGAATTATAGTCATGGCAGAGAGCAGAAGGAATATTAACCTGACACTCATCGTGAATTCAGATTTCGTTCCTTGCTATCATTCACTCACATAACTGCCATCCTTGTACTTACTTTCAAAGACTGTGGATTAGAGTTCATTTGTGAAGACCCTGTCTTGTCTAGATCATCTTCATTTACAAGTAGAAGGCTTCAAGACAACATCAGAAAATGGCTTTCAAATTGAAAGTTAAACACCTTAAATTGCATCAGTTTTGGAAGGATCTTATATCCACTGCTAGGATCATTTTTTTAAATTCCTAAAAAGGTGAATAAAAATTCTCAATGAAAATTAGGCACCTGTTATCAACACTGCTTTTCTTTTTCTGCTCCATGTTATTTTCATTGACTTTCCTTGTCTCCATGTGACAGCTTACTCCATTTCTGCCAGGTTATGCATAATAAGTGCCCGCTTATGAATAAGGTTTATAAGTCTTATATGGCATACAGACACCCACCACTTTTTATATAATTCATCAGGCACTGGGACGTGTGACTGACTGCATAAAATCAAAGTCATTCCTGCGACGTGGGCGTGAATCATTCCATAAGTCCCCTTGATCATTTCAGGCCCGCGGCTCGGGGCTTTTCTAAGACCGGCACTAGTTTCAATTAATTTTCATCTGGGTGTCCTTGTCTGTATTGTTTGCATCAAACAAGAGATGCCGAAAAGAAGGGCAGGCGAGAAGCTACCTTTTCTCCATATCACTGCTGGCACTGTCTTTGTCTTCCCCCAATGGGATTTCAGGACTAGAAGGTTCAGTCTTGGAAAACGTCACCAGGAGAAGAAAAAAAATTACCGATATATTGGCAAGTTTGAAAACATATTTTTACAAGAACATGTTTGTTTTTTGTTTGTTTTTTTGTTTTTGTTTTTTGAGAAACCCAAAAAAAAACCTGTAGGCTAAAGGAGAAGCCTTTAAAATTAAAACTGACAAAGCAACACGTAACATTTTTTGACTCAAGTGTATCTGCAAGGTTTTATATTCTGTGTGAAGCTTTATGTAGCTTTTTATGTAATTTGGGACTGGTGTTGTCAAAAAAAAAAAAAAAAAAGCAACGAAAGAGAAATAGTAATAGCCAAACACTTGTCTGAGGTTGCCGAAGAGGGACAGTGTAGTGAGAGGGAGACAGCACAGCAGGCAACATAGCAGTATAATGGATTCTTGCCAGATCTCCACAGCATAACGCTTAGACATAATTCTAAAATAACAAACAAGCAAACAAAAACATGTTTTCGGTGGATGCTAATGAGAAAATATCCTAACCCCTACATACATCACACTGTAGGAGCAAACACTTACATTTCGGACATCATTCTCCTTATGTGTCAATGTTTTTAAGGCCAATTTGACCCACATGCAGAGAAACTCAAACAAAGAAATGTTTAAAGAATTTATTAACAATTTGTGAAATGTACAAGGAGCAAAGTTTTCAGGAAGGCCGTCTGACTGGAAGGGTAAACAACAAGGTGAGTTCAGATCGGGATACAGACTTGCTAATTCTGTGGTTAGGCTTACTATTCGGGTGGGGGGATCCGCCAGGGGGGAAATGGTTGCAAGTCTGGGACAGTGAGGTAGTGCTGATTCCGTTGGGGCTTCTTGATGATCCAGGAGGAACCGTAGGAGGGTGGACAGGGTTCGCTTAACCAGACAGAGAGGTATCCAGGGCGGCCCGCTGCATGGAATGAATCCAGAGTCCATACTGTGATCAGAGGTTTTCTTGAGATCTCCAACAAGGAGCAAGGCTGAGGTGCCACGAAGGGCAAAATGACTATATACACTAGTGTATATGACTATATATATATATATATATATATATAAAATCTAGTTAAAATCAAATACGCACTAATTCTAAAATTTTACTTATTGGGGAAAAAGGGAAAGTTTTTTTTTGTTGTTGTTTGTTTCCCACGTAAGCCATGATTGTTTAAAATATTATTAAAGGTTTATCTTTTGCCGAGGTCCTCTCTCTGGATTTTAAAGAAATTGCTTGCAGTATAATTCTTAGTGATAATTTCTAATAATATTTTGACAGGAAGAGTTTAGAAAAAGAAAAAAAAAAAAAACATGGACGGGTTAATTATTTTCCTTACAGCTGGAGCACCAAAAAACTGCCATAGCAGAAGAAGTAGGACTCCTTACAGTAAGCCAGATCATGTTATGTCGACTCTCAATGAACCAGATTGGGTCTCCTACTCTAAACGTTCTCACTATCTTGTTTCCAAGCTTGGGTGATTGGAATAAACCTCAGGCCAAAGATTGTTTAAACTGGTCTGGAGGCTGTTTGGAAAGGAGAAAGCAGTTGACATAACCAGCAAAAGGTTGTTTGGAGAGTTTCTCAACCAAATCTGTCAAGATGATCAGATTTAATTTCATTTGCTTCTCAAGAAGGAGATGTCACGGGGTTCTGGTCAACAAATTAGAAGTGAACTTTCGGAAATGTTTGGCTACGTCATGCTTGTCAACCAATGAGAAGATCCTATTTTTTTCCACCACACTTAAAACTCAGAGAGAGTGGGACAAATACAAACAATTACTGTAGGTAAAACTCTTTCCTGGCCGTAGCTGCTTTCCCATGTAGGGTTTATATAAGTAATAAGTCATTAATCACTATTTAGAATGAACTAATTATGGATTATTTTAAAAATGTTTTAGAATTTCGAAATCAGCTACATAGGATGATACATTTAAGGATACTTTGATACACATTCTAACAAGATATCTTTTGAGTGTGACCCTTCAGGTTTATAACAACACTGAAACTGTAAATTCACGACTTCATTGGCCTGGTATTAAAGGTTGTTATCACTGACTGTAAAAATGCCACTGTAGTTCACAGTGGCATTTTTAATGTTCTTCGATGATAGCAGTTCTTGCATGTGGAAGGTTGAATTTGGGTATGCATGAACCCCATATTTATATATTTAATATATACATATGAATTATTTTCAGAATGTGTGGCTTTTAAACAGGATCTAACAAATATGTTTTTCTTTGTTTCCAGAACTGTTTTACGTTGCCTTTACCTGTCTCCATTCTTTCTCCACTATGTGGCTCAACAGATTAATATGTACAGTACTTATGTTTGATAACTAAAGGCTATACAACTCAACTGATGACCTCAAAGCATTCTTTATTCTTTGGAGGCCTTTGACCATGAGCCATTATGTGATGAAATAGAATGTGTTCAATTTGTTCAGGTCGTTATTCACTCCCCTGGCCTGTGTTGTAAAGATGAAGCATTGACGGACCCATGTACTGTAAACGAATTGGAGTGCCTACTCCCACCTGATTTTCATTCCATTGATTGTAAACACCTGAGTCTAATTTCACCTTCAAATTACTGTTAATCATAGAGCCTCTCATACTTGTGCCACAAAGTGCCATCTTCCATTCTGCTCTTCGTCTTCCATTCTACAAGTAATCTTTATCTTTGAATGGCTCTGCACAGGCAGACACTACATGAACCGGCTGACATTGATTGTAACAACACAAAACCACCCTCACATGTCTGAAAGAAGGAAAATAATGTAATTGGAAAGAGGGACAGAAGGAAAACATTTCTCTATAAGAGCATACATGGTGTACATTCACATGAACACACACACTTTACTCCAAGCCAGTCAGTGAGCCAGCCAAGAAGCTAGCTCGCTAACAAACCAGAAGAGTGCGTGGGCTGTCATCCCTATGTTTCTGTAGCTCCACAAGCATAAATTAAGCCCCTGGGAGAGACTGAGAACCAGATACAGAAGGATAAAGAGCGGGAGAGAGAGAGGAAACCAAGAGAGCAAGTAAGGGAGTCAGAGATGAAGAAGGGAATGGGAGGAGGGGGAAACAAGGCCTGGAGACAAGGCAGAAGCCCCAAAGACTGAACACAAGAAAGGGTGGGAGGCGGCAACCCACTCTCAATTTCCCTCTAAAACCTCTGCCAACTGTGCAGCTGAGGGCTTTCATCATCCCTATTTTTTTATTTTTTGTGGGGCCATTTTCCAACTCGAAATGCATCACATCATCAACCATGGGTGCTGAAGAAACCACCCACACCGATTTGGATCATTTGTAAGGTTTATGATTTGCAAGCAATCCTTGATTCCATTTTACAACAAATCAATGGAATGTTTTATTTCCAGCACATCAATCATTGAAGGATAAACCCTGAAGTTGAGACTTACATCATAAATGAAAGGGCCCAATGTCAGCTGTCAGTTAAAGGACAATGGCAGTCTCTAACTGACCTCAGTAGGGAAACATTACTTCTTACTTTGCCCTCTGAAAGTCACCTCCAAAAGTCTTTTGGTATTGGATGTTATCCATCACTCTGCCATCAAGGGAAAGACATTGACACGTACTATTGCCGCGTCTCTCTTTATCTTACTCTAAGTCCAGATTTTATCTACATATTGACTAAATCCGTCACAGGTTCTGGGTTTCCAGGACAAGCTGGTTGACAAAAATCATAATGTTCACAAAAACATCTAAGCCCTAAAAGTATTTATTGCTTTTTTTTGCAGGCACTTTAGAGGACAGATCATGAAAAATGTTGATGAGTTTGAAGATGGTAATTATATAGAAGGAACCAACACACATTAACTTTAAAATCATACAGAGAAGATGAATGCTGAGTGATGGTCAATAGTTCCTGTAAGAACACGCAATTGTATCAAAGTTTCAAGCATTGGCCCTAACCTTTCACCCTCTATTACCCCATTGTTCTGAGGTGGGTCTCAGAGCAACATGTTTTGGTGCGGCCTCTTTAAATGTGCTTGAGGCACTTCACACCCCTCAAGGTCACAGAGCGCTCCACTTTGACCCGTTCGGCTATTGTTGTAGTTTAATAACAATTATCTAGCGGCGGAGAAACAAGACAAAAACGGCGAAAACAATGCAAAATTGTTAATGTAATAATAATTCAAAACACGCAGTACGGTTTGGTCCTCATGTAGCTAAAGGCAGCACACAGGACTAACATAAGCAGAAGGTACTATGCTGTTGCTATCAAAACAATGGTCAGGACGTCATATCAATAGCAATTTGACTTTTCTGCACTCCTACAGACTCTAAGTACACAACAACATATATTTAAAGGCTAGAAAAGTGGATTTTGCATAATATGTTCCTTTAAAGGAAAACTATAAGACGTTCGGATTGCCACAAGCCACATAGTGAACATCAAAACATGAAAAGAAGTAATTGGTGAGCAACTTTTTGGCGTTCATGCAAAAAACTACAGTATGTGTATCAGAAAACTAATGCTATATATCAAACTGAATACACCATGCTTACAGTGAAAAATGGTGTTGGCAGCATCATGCTGTGGGGTGCATATACCTAGAGGCCACCACTTCACAGTTCTACATTACTTTGCAATGACCTGTTACATAAAGTCTTAATGACATATGTGCTTTGAAGTTTGTGGTTGTGAAGTGACAAAATCTGAACAAGAATAAGGTGTAGGAAGAATATTGCAAGATATGATAAGGATGAATTAGTTTTTAAGCAATATTTCGCTAGCTAGATTATGCGTTTTTAAGGGATGGCCTATTGTCTTATTTAAAAAGATAAAAGTGTCACTTTCAGATGTCCATATTGTCCGTACTGTGTGTCTGTGGATAGCAAGAAGTCTGACGGGGGAATTCTGGAAAAGCTGAGGTCCAAGAGAAGAACTCTGCCTTTGGAAAAAATAAATCACTTCAGCTTATTTCTTACAACAAACCGCCTTGGGTTCTACTCGACTCTCGCTCAGAGATAATCTAAACTTAATTTATCCTCAGATGGATTCTTATAGCACTGAACAGATGGTCCCAGTGCCTTATATATAACGCGGTCTCCGCATCCAGCCACCACACCGCTCTGACATAAAAATATTGAGGAGAGGCCATAAAATGATACATCTTTTTAACTGTTTCAATAGGGATTTGTATTGGTAGGTTTTTGCCTTTCTGTTTGCTGTTTATGCACTTCTTACCCTCATGCCAGTCCTCTATCATGCTGCATCTCACATACAACTGCAGCTATCCCTGAAGGTCTGCTCATGTTGCTTTTATTTGCTGAAACAGAATCACTGGCTGTCTCAGCTCACCAGACCACAAACCACAGTGGCTGTCAGACAAGCTATTTCCGGTCATTTCTGAGTAGTCTTCTGAAATGAGAACATGTTTCAGTTGAGCCTGGGGAAGATTAAGAGGCGATTAAAGCAAGTAATCACACAATTAGAAAAATATCTGTGGCTCATAAATATGACACCTCAGAAACAGCTCAACAGAAAGGTTAAGAGAGGCTGGGAATATAGCATCAAACATAAAAATTTGGCTCTACTCTCCTTCCCACTGCTGGTGTCTGATTCTCTGAATCACCAAGAGTATCTCCTCTCAGAGCATAGTTGTCTTTTTTTTTGGAGGGCTTCCCAAATACGGAGTGACTCAAAACACAAGATTGCTTGATAGGGAGCACTGGGAAAAAAAACAAATTTTTTTTTTTTTTTTTTTTTTTATGTAGCTACCATTCAGAAAGAGAAAACATCAGAACCGAGGTGTAGAACTTGCGTCTGTGTGGCTCAGCCAGTGCAAACGGGGGCGCAGATGCTTCTGTGAAGACCCTTTGGTCAGGACAGTGAACCTGGTGGGTCTCATTAGACTTGACATTACACAGCATTTACCCTCTTATCAAGCGTGGGTGATTGAGTGGATATAATATGAAAAGCTTTGTGTCTATGAGGGTAAACAAAAGTTTCATTTCCATGAGAGCTAGCAATTTAAATGCCCAGTTTTGATGCCTGAAAAATGTAATGTTTTATGCTGGATATTTTAAACATTCATCATATTATGTGACAGAGTCATGGTACAAAAGTACATCCTTTTTAAGTTCCAGAATTTTTGCAGAGCTCTCCTAAGTCATGTTGTGGTCTGGACTTTGACTGGACAATTGCAACTTTGATTATTTTCTTTTTCAAGCATTATGTACTACTGTGTTTAAGACCAGTGCCCTGTAGCTTGATCCCTGCTACATGAAACACTGTTGCAATTAACCCACATTTCCCCCACTCTTTTTTCCACCACTCTTTTCTTTCCATCCTCCACCACGTCTCTCCTTTAATTTTATCATCTTGTACACTATAAAGCAGAGCTTGTATGCATTCCATCTGAAATTTACCTGCCAAACCTTTTAACCAGTCCTAAGCAATTGTGATGATGCATATACAAAAACTTCAAGGATGATTCTAGACAGTATTGTGCACCTGAACAATAAAGATGTGATCCACCTCACTGACGATGCAAATTTTATAACTCATTGGGAGTCTCTTCAATTTTTACTCCACTTGTGTACCATTTACACTAAAAGTTTTTTATTACTGATTGCTATAGAAATATTATGTATTAACACATTTCTTCAATTTCTTTATTAATGCCCTTATTAACTTCAGTACTTATCATACATAAGACGTATTAATGACATGTCAGAATTATTAACGTCATTGATGCCAGTTTTGGTGATTAAGTACTCTATTTAAAAAAGGAGGTGTATTCCAAGATGAACTTTTTGGAGTGAATAGCATAAAAAATGCCAATGTGTACATACTTCTTACATTAAAGGCCATAATATGGTCAATTTGTCCTAAGTTATGCAAAAAAAATAAAAAAAATTGACCCAAAAATTTACTTTACAAAAACAATTGTCTTAAACGTGCAAGGTCTTGTTTTTCACTATATATTGTGTGCCATAATTTTAATTTGTCTTAAATCCAGAAAAATAAATATGAAAAAAGTATTTTTTTTCACAAATCGAGTACACAATTTTAGTTTTGTCAATAAACACTTTCTTTCCTTTAGCATGAAGAGAATATTTTTAATGTAGCCCACATCTCTGTTTACCTGTTGATGTCTTGGCATAGTGTTAACATGTACTTATATTTTAAAGACCAACAAACTGCCAAACTCCCTGTGTTGATATTGTGTTATTCAAAAGTATTTAATTAGCAGCAACCTCCTGCTAATTTTCCTGATATATCCACAGTTTTTTTTTTCTTTTTTCTTTAGTCACAACTTTCTGGTTTTGATTTTGTTGAAGGGTAGCAAATAATGACTGCAGACTGTTGTGTTTTTTGAACACTCGAGGTTTATAGACCAGATCGTTGTTTAATTATCTTTCCAATCTTCTGAATAAATTAAATGAGAGTGAACCTTTTTTTGTTGTGACTGCAAACATTGTATTTGCATATCTGAAAGACACTTTAATCAGTCCAAACTAACACTGTTCCACCCTGCTTTTGTTGCTGTTTGCAATCACTGGTTTCATCTTGTGTAATGCATGTTTTCCCTTTTAACCACAACAGATTTATGTGCAGCAGAGCTGCAACCCAAACCCCTCTAGCTCTGGGCTGCCACCGCTTCGCTAACTTGAATTCCAGCGCTGCGAACACAAAGCAAGATAAAACCTCTTAATCTGCTCATCGACTGCTGTCACTACCGCTCAAAATGTGCAGGCGTGTGTGTGTGTGTGTGTGTGTGGCTGAAGCGACTGCTCTACTGTTCTTTGTACAAAAGTGGGCTCGAATGCCCAGGGCATCTGTTGACCCAGCTGGCATTTGCTGAGCGGTTGTACTCCGCCAGGTTTAAGGACAAAATTTATCCAGCACCATTTGTATTTCCTACTCATGTGTATATAAGAGGGACGGATGTATTGTAGCTGTTTTTTGTGTGGGTGTGTGTTTCTACACTGTGGGGTGAGGTCAAGCGTAACATTTCCATTTTTTCTCTTAATTTCAGTGAGGAACATTTAAAACACATCTGAATAATGCTGAAAGTTATTTAGCAGTTAAAAGCTCTTGGCAACTGCAAATAGCCAGGAAACAAATCCCAGCATAGCAAACTGTGTATAAATTGCCAGGAACATTTTTTTGAAATGACTGCTTAGTCTCAATCCACATGGTTTTTGTGTAGTAAACCCCTATCGTCTCATGTCTTGTGCATGAGGGCCATACTAGCTGCCTTTTTAGCCTGTACTGCAAAGAAACAATCCGCTTGCTGTTTCTGTCATATTTAGTTTTGGAAGAAAAAGTTAAGAATATGTTTTGATTTAAGAATAAAAGTCTCTCAGGCGGTTAAAGAAAAAGAAAAGGAGTTGTCTTGAAAAGCAGTGGCAGCTTTGACAGTGAGAGTCTTTTTGCATACAGTCAAAGATGCAGAAACACAGCTAGAGCATCCTATAACATGCAGGAAATGGCCATGTGCAGCATTTTAAAATAATTTTAAGGTTTTCCACTTTCTACCAAATGTGCATGTTCATTTGATTGAGAAATCTTACGTGTGTATGTGTTCTAGCATTTGTTACTTTGTAGACCCATTTTTCCAACGTATACTTAATTGCGAGGACCCACTACTTCTTATGGGGCCCAGGCTTTCTCTCTGCAGACCTGATAATGTATGTAGCTCACTCCACATGAGTTTTATGTTTTGTTGTTTTTCACAAGGTAAAGCTATTTCTTTATGTACTGTAAGTCTATTTTTTGAGATTTTTTCCAAGACAAAATTTAATCAAACCATTTACACAAACATAAACTCTACTTCTGGGAAGCCAGCAAAAAAGGGAAATTATGGGGATTATTGTTTTTTAATAAATAATCTTGGACTCTTAGTTGCTTGGAAATGACGTAATAATCTGATGATTATTGAAGGTCTATTACACCTGTTACAGTAAGCACTCAATTTTACGCACACAGTACTTTTGCTTTATGGCGTAGAAGTAATGACACTATAAATAAACTGTGTTGAGGCTCCTCTGAGGTTGCTTGGAAACTTGTAATAATTAGGGTATTTTTGATTATGCCTTGATCATGCCTTGGAATGGAATAAACTGATAGACTGCATCCTGTCATTGCTATTCTGAATCCTGTTTTATTGATTCATCTACTGTCATCATAGAGTGACAAAAGATATGCCACATTTATCCAAATTGATGTTTTTGCTGAGCTGGACCAAAAGCAAACAGCATGGTTAGGAAAAGGAAAAAGGAAAAGCTAACATGTGGGTGACCTTTTATTTATTTATTTTTCTTTTTTTTTTACTTTTTCACCATAAGGCAGTGTTTGTGTGTCAAGGAAGCTTTGTCATGTAAGGTCAGTCATGGTATTTTCTTCTTTCACTTTTCACACAAAAATATTCCATACACCAAACACCTTCCTCTCCTCAGACCCACTTCCTCATGGACTTAACATCCATGAGGAAGAGGTAAATAGGTTATTTTAGCATCAGAAGAACAGGAAAACTCCTGGACCTGACAATGCCCCTCCTCTCAAGCCTGACTGCCGGCCCCAACCAACTGGCCCCCATCCTTACTCAGATCTTCAACAAGTCTCTGGAACTGTGTGAGGTTCCCTCACTCTTCCAATACATCACCATCAGCCCGGTCCCCAAGAAACGCAACATCATGGGGTTAAATTACAACAGGCCTGTGGCACTGATTTCTGTGGTCATGAAATCCTTTGAGTTACTGGTGTTGAAACATCTGAAGGACATCACAGTCTCCTGCTGAACCGCCTGCAGTGTACAAGGCAAACCGGTTGTGAGATGATGACAATTTGGGATTACACTTTGTCTTGCATCATCTTGACCACCTAGGGACATTCACCAGGATTATCTTTGTGTACCCAGATTGGCAGTTGACACTGGGGAGCATCTTTTCCTAGGACAGAACCATCAGCGCTGATACACCCCAGGGGTGTGTTCTCTCCCCACTCTTCTTCTCTCTGTACACAAATGACTGCACCTCAGCAGTCCCTTCTGTGAAAGTTCTGAAGTTTGGAGATGATGCCCCTGTTATTAGTCTGATCCAGGACAATGACGAGTCTACATACAGACAGGAGCCAGAACGGCTGGTCCAGTGGTGCAGTCAGAACCACCTGGATCTGAACCCGCTTAAGACAGTGGAGATGATTGTGGAACTCTGGGAGAAAACCCCACTGTGCCTTCCCCCACTATCCTCAAAAACACTTTGTCTACTGTGGATCACTTCCAGATCCTAGGAACCACCATTTCTCAGGAACTGAGCTGGTCTTAACACATAGACATTGTTTGGAAGGAGCTGGATGTCATCCTTTACACTGCCGTTATTTAGTCTGTCCTGTGTTCATCCATCACTGTGAGGTTTGGCTCATCCACAAACAGGACAGGTTTAAACTACAACAAACATTTAGGTCTGCAGAGAGAATTGTCAGGGCTTGACTTCCCTCCTTCCAGGACAGGTCTAGGGTCAGGAAAAGGACAGCTAAATCTCTGCAGATCATATCCACTGTGAGTCATATCATGTGATACAAGTCCCACCTACTCTTACGCATACAGCTGTTGCCCATCAGCTCTGACACTGATTCTGACACTACAGGCGTGTATCCAATGAAATTCCTGTCATAACAACATACGGCATATGCAGCCAAAATTGCAACCAACTTCAAAAAACACAATCAAAAACAAAGTATATTTATGCATCCCTGCTGCATAATTGTGCATATTACCAAGTGAATTTCATTCAGAGCTGGTCTGCAGCAAAGGACAGCAACTTTTCAGAAGAGGACCCATTCAGAACGGACCACTCACTATTTGCTGACTCGGCGGAAGAAGACTCAAAAAAATGTTGTCCCTGACCAGTAATTGAAAACTTTTAAGTACAGGTACAATTTGTTTATGGTGTTTAGCTGGGGAACACTGTAAATACGAAAATAAATATGTCGTCGAGAGGAGTTTTAGTGTTTACCTTTGTGTGTACATGGTGTTCAGGGATGGAGAGGTGCTTTGCTTACTTGTGCAAAGTGGCACAAAACCTGTTTTCTTTTTTTTTTTTTTTTTTTAACACTTTTGGCCCCTTATGTTTACTGTATCACTGTATGTTGAAGGAATTAGCAATTACAGCCTTTGAGGTTTCTAGATTAATTTTTGGCCATTTTGTATGCCCCTGGAACATCTAAATATACCCACAGAAAAACCCCTCCAGAATAGTTATTTTTTTGTTTTATCGTTAAATTTGAACTTTCAGTAGGTAAGATTTGTATCTATAGCCCCATTTGATTTCTGAGCCCATATCTTTAGCCCACCATGTACAATCACATAAAAACAAACCAAAAAAAAATCCAAATGAGGGAACAAATTTTACATGTTTATGTGTTCCAAGTTGAATAACTACAAAATAGTCTTGGTTACAAAAAGTTTGATTGCTCAGGTTTGATCAAGATTGCTCAGGTCTTGATCCCTTTAACCCTTTGGAGCATGTGCTCCAAAGGGTTAAAGAACCACAACTAATTGAATTTGGGTATGAGTTTTATAATCGCTTTTAGGTCTTTTGGGTGGAATGTTATGTGGTATGTGTGCTCAACAGAAGCAAAGTTTATTCAAAACCAATTGAAAATGATTAAATCTTTTCATCGTTGAAACCTGATATTGTGCAATCCAAAGTGACTGCTTCCTCTTGGAGGATGTTAACTGAGCTGAAGAAGCAATTTGGACAAAAAACATGAGGTACACAGAGTCTTGATTTGAAAATGTTGCATTTAAATATCTGGTAGGGATTAATTAGGCTTGCCATGATTATCATGTCCAAAAGCTTTCTTGTTAAACCTCTTCATTATGCTCCTTTTGGAAAACAAATGACTCATTTAAATAAAAGCAACATATCCTTGAAATGATGCTGCTTTGATAGCAAAAGAACCAATACGTTTGTCACTTAAATTGCACCACTTTGCTCTTCAAAAAAAACTTTGAAGAAGTTTAGGTGGGTAATTAGGAGCAATTGTGTAAGAATTACTTAAAGTACCAATAAAATAGTCACAGATACTGAGCCGGAGCTTTACAACAATTTCTAAAGAGCAATCGTTTTAGTTTCTTTTTTTTTTTAAGTATTACTGAGGAGACCCTTAACTGCTATGAATCAGAAAAAGGCGGACCCAAGATTCAGCCAGACACAGTACTGAAAGTTTAAAAGGTTTATTCAGCCACAGGAAAACGTCACACAGGTAACACTCCTCACAGCTTCCAGGAATCACTGA
>JAHUTJ010075271.1:0-18635 GCA_036250325.1 Characodon lateralis | reverse complement strand
GCGGGCTGGGAAGATTCTGGCTGATCCCTCCCACCCCGGTCACAGACTCTTTGAGACTCTCCCCTCTGGCAGGAGGCTGCGGTCCATCCGGACCAAACCCTCACGCCACAAGAACAGTTTTTTCCCATCTGCCACCAGCCTTGTTAACAAAGCCCGGAAACCACCCTGACACGCCCCCCCCCCCCACACACACACACACACACACACACCCCCTCTCCCCACCCACCCACAAAAGGCAGAGTGAAAACAGCACCCTGAGCCTGCTGCCCCTCTCAAGACAGAACCTGGAAGATGTTTGGTTATTTAGCCTGATACATGGTGTTGGGGAACTGTATAATATTTTTAACCAGTTTATAAAAAGGTTTCTAAAACCACATTTACTCAAGGTTGCAAACAAGAGTTTCCAGTTAACTCGATCAAATGCTTTTTCTTCATCTAGAGATAATACATTAGCCTCAATGTTCTTACTTTAGGAATAGTCTATGAAATTAAGTAATCTGTGTGAATTTTTGGATGAATGCTTCCATTTATAAAACCAGTTTGGTCAGGATGTATTATAAGAGGAGTTACCTTTTTTTGGCCTTTTTGCGAGGGCTTTACAGATTATTTTGAGATCAACATTAATAAGGGATTTGGGATGGTAGCTCTTTGCCTGGTTTTAACAGGAGAGTAATGTTGACAGAAATTATATTTGGCACAAGTCTGCCATTTTCCTCAGTTTCTTGTAACATTCTGTGAAATGTTGGAGCCAAAATATTCCAGAATTCTTTGTAGAACTCTGTTGAAAATCCATCTGGGCCTGGAGCCTTTTTATTGGGCATGCTTTTTGAGGACCTCCAGGATTTCAGCTGATGTCAGTGGTACATCCAGGGCCATAGCTTGACTATCTGATAATTTAGGAAGTGTTTCTTTATCCAGAAATTGATAAGTGTAGCTATCTTATGGGTCTATCTGTGGTGAGTATAAAGCTTTCTAAAAATCTCTGAATGTGCTGTTGATTCTTTCAGGATCATGAACTGTTTTTCCTGTCGAGTCTTTAACCGCAAATTGTCTTTTCTTTATTTATTTTTAGCTGGTTAGCTAAAAAGCTACCTGATTTATTGCCACGTTCAAAGTTTTCTATTTGAAGTCTTTGTACTAAGAATTTATTTTCTTTGTCAAATTAAATTTCATTTAATTATGGTTTTGCTTTACGTAGTTTTCCCAGCATTTCCTCTTTTAACTTCTAACAATTTAACGGTTTCTTCTAATTCCTGAATAAGTTTGTTTTCTTTTTTCTTTGTATGTGATGAGAATGGGATTATTTTATCTCTCATCAGTGCTTTCCCTGCCTCCCAGAGAACAGATGTCAATGTCCCCAGGAGGTCATTAAACTCAAAATATGAAGTCACTCTTCTTTGAAATATTTGATAAAATCTTTGTCCTTAAGCAATTATGCATTTAATCTCCAGCTTTTCCTTTGTGGGTTTTCTTTATTATTTAATAGAGTTAAAGAGACAGGATTATGATCGCTGGGTGTATCTCAGTGTCTGAAATGTCAGTCAACAACGAGCTGCTGACTAAGAAATAATCCAGACGAGAGTGAGAGTGATGGACATGTGAGAAAAAGGTGTATTTACTGCAATTATAATGAAGAGATTGCCATGCATCGCAAAGTCCGTAATCACTCATGTACTGTTTAACTATATTTATTGATTGCCAACTGTGCTGAGTCCCTGTTGTACTCAGCCTGTCTATTTCTTCATTTAGGCCAAAGTTCAGGTCGCCCCCAATAAGTGAGCAATCCAAGTGTTCAGACAGTACGGAAAAAAAAAAGCATGGAAGAATGGGGGGTCATCAACATTTGGGGCATATATACTGACAACACATACATTTTGGTTATGTATAAATATTTGTATTATTATAAATGTTTTATATCTATTATAACCCTCTAGATATGTAACTGTGTCTAATACTGTAAAGTTAATGTTTTTGTGAATTAAAATTGCTACTGCCCTTTGCCTAGAATTATAGCAGGCAGAAAACAAATTAGGAAACTCAGGTGATTTAACATCTTTGCAGCTGTGGGAGATTTTCTGGTAATATCTGGTAATAAGACAAAGTGTGCCTGTAGCCTTTTAAGCTGGTTAAAACTCTTTAACCTTTTCTCTCTGGTGCCAGCTCCATGCACATTCCATAAAAAGTTGTTTTATCACAGAAAATCCTAATGAAACACATTCGAATTTGAGTTTGTAATGAGTTAAAATGTGAAAGAGTTCAAGGGGCAAGAATACATGTAAATTATTGTAATTTATCTTGTTGTATTTAAGCCAATAAAACCATTCACTGTCAATACCCTAGCCAATGAAACATCTGATTTCTTAATTAGCTGACTGATAATAAAATCACCTGGCTTGAAGCAAAGATTGCTCTGTGGGACAGAGGAAGACAGGCAGGAGTCGTTATTGTAGTCTGACCTTGGAGACCTAGCTATCCTTCAGGGCCACTGCTCCCACTGAGACATAATGACAATGTCACATAGCACTCAACAGTCACATCTGATTCCAGATTATGTACTTTGACACATTTAATTGAAATAAGAATTTTCTTTAAAAATGAGCCCAGCTTGCCCTGCCTCAAATGAAAACGGCAACGCTACAAAGTCAGAATGAATATCTGCACCCAAGCAATGATTACAGACAGATAGAATGCTTACTCCAGGTGCCACAACAGCTTAACCAATTACCTGCTAAATACAGGATGGATCACACCAGGATAACCTGGGGGAGTCACAGGCAGAGCTTGTGGCTATAAACAAACAGGGTGTAAGGTGAAAGGTTAGTGGCCCATTTTCCCTATTAGAACACACCAGCTATGTGTGGTCACATCTGTGGGCAGTTGTTCTCATCAGACTGGGTCACAACAGAGAAAACATCAAGATTATTACACCACTCCTAGTCTCTTCTTCTTTAGTTGAACCCTTTTTCCCTAATTTGTTTCTGCTTGCAAACCTTTTCGATGGATGGCTTTCTCCATCTCAAACCTTTTATTCCACAGCAGTGAGACGTGACTGAGATGTGTTGCAGTCGGATCAGTTGAAGAGATCCTGTGTTGAATAAAACAAGAAAGAGAATCTCAGTGTGCGACGGGGTACAAATTGCTTTACTGCCACGGTTTTTGTTCTGTTACAGATGTTGTGTGACTAACTTGTATTTGCCCTTTAGGTTTTTTAGTGAGTTGTAATCCATCACTGTACTCATTTTTCCTTCGATATTAGAAGATACTGATGATTTTTTTTTTTTATATAGATGTATCAATGATTCCTAAATAACAACAGCAAGGTAAATAATATGCTCCTGCCTTAAAAAGTTATACTTTCCTCTTTAGGCAACATTTGTATCCTGTCTCTAAAGTGACCTTAGGGGTCATTGGGCACAGCAGCCATTCTGCAGTAAACTTGTATTATTTTCTCATTCAAACATAAAATGTGAAAATAATACTGTATTCATGAACATTAGATACTTAAAATCAGAAGCCTGCCAATGTCCTGTTGAACGCATATTATGCATAATAAATTAAAACGGAACTCTGAGCTGCACTTGACACAGTGGTTGTGGTAGTGCAGCTGACTACTCAAGCTGTAAGGTGTTTATTGTGTTCAACATAGAGACAGTCTGGGGGAAGAAGCCTCTGGTTTTCACAAACAGCACTATGTTGCACCGACCTTTTACCTAATTGTGCGTTGCAGTTTGGACCTGTGCTGTGTTGTGCCTGAGGCAAATCACACAGCGATGGACGTGCACAGGTGAACTGAATAACGTCCGTGTAGGAGGTGACCAGCAGCTCCTTCGAACAATTGTACTTCTTGTGTTGTTACAAGATGTACAGTCTCTGCTGGGCCTTCTTCTGAACAGCGGGTTAAGCTCTGGCTGGTTCTGAATGCACCAGTGGACCAGCAGACCCAACTCCTGTTTGTATGCAGACTCAACACTGTCTTGGATCAGATGAGTCTGCATAAAGAACGGAGGTGGATATGATTCTCTGGCACTATGTTTAATTGTTTAGAGCAAACATGGCAGATTAGGACTACTCTGTGTTATTTACAATTACAAATCTGTGAGAACCAAAATAACATGTGGGGTTCCCCAAAGCTCCATTCTTGGGTCACTTTTAATTCAATGTCTATATGGTCCTTTTAGCTGAGATTATAGAATATTACAACTTTTCTTACCATACCTATGTTGATGTCACACAACTTTATATTGCCACCACAGTCCCTTCTTCACTAAGTAAGAGTACACATAATGTCAAAGAGCGGACGGGTCAGAACTGTCTCCAGCTTAATGCAGAAGTCATTGTTTTTGGTACCAAAAATGCAAGGTTGGACATCAGCAACAAACTGGAGTCAATAAAGTTAAAAACTATAAGACCTGTGAGAGCTCAGGTATTGTTATACATTTAGACCTAAAGTTTAAAATCCACATAAGGTCTATTGCTAAATCAGCCTACTAGCATTTCTATTTTACATTTTTCTTTTTATTGTTTTCATGGTAACGTAAATGAACATGGCTGAGGAAAAATAAAGATATCTAGGGGAAACAGAAAAGGGAAGATTCAATGAGAAAATCAGGAACAAGAAAAAAAGATATTACACTTTTACTTACAGCCAACATATTTTCCTGTTTTTGTTTTCACTTACTGGTGAACAATGTGTATTATGTAACCTTTTTGTAGCATGTTTATTATCCAAAGACAATATCATCATATTAAAAGTAATAAACAGTGACTCAAGGTCATCTTTAGACAAACAGAGAGGATAATTTTTTTCTAATTCAGAAAGGAATTCGATTTTAGCCAGTATTTATCAAATGTATTTAATTTGTTTAGGCGTCTGAAGGAAAAGGAGCCTACTTGCATTTTAAAACCATTTGGAGATTCATTGACTCACTGTCAAACCTGAACACAGACAGACTAGCTTCTATTTTAAGTAAGTTATAAAAGTGCACAGGTGTCTTACTAGTTGTGATTTTCTTTACCTTTGTTACTTCCTAATTTTCCTTGAAGAAGTTAGAATTATGTTGTGTATGAATGGTGCTATACAAATAGGCTCGCTTTGCCTTGTTTTCTTTGTGTGATTAGACTCACCTAAAATTTTGCACCTTCATAAAAATGTAATACTTGAGTTCCAGGATCATTACCGCTGGTTTTAGTCAAACAAATCTTAACTACTACTTACTTGAAAATTAGTATTATAAATTTTATCTCTGCAAGAAGGTAGTTTCAGCATGCTCCCAATATGGACCTAACTTTATGTGTAACATATTTTATCTATGTTAGATGTATAAACTAACGTTATGTTATATCCATTTCAAAATGTTATTTGTAAGCTTACATTTTGCTTATTTTACTCGTCATCTTTGTACTGTAAAGGTGGTTCTATTTCTAAGTATCACACAGGAGTTGGTCTTTCCTTGTTTTGTCTCTTTTTCTTTACCCACTCAAATCCCATACAGTGTTGGTCAACGTCTCAAAGGTGGGCACAGAAATAATATGCAGAATTTTGCTGCATTGCAAATGTGTTGGCACAAAATGTTTTCCATTCTTACAAAATAAAACCTGGCTAAAAGCTAAACCTGCAGTTGGACAGGGACTGAGGAGGAAGGCCTTTCATCACCCCTACTCATATGGCCCAATGCCTATTGACTGTCAGTAATCAAGCAGCAAAACAGGCTTATTTGTGAGAGTAGATGGAGGGAAGTTGTTGGTAAGCCCCAGGGCAATGATTTAAACATGACTTAGCAGCAGGTCTGTGTGCCTAAGCATATGTTCAGACATACCAAAGCATAATATTTCATTCACATGAAGCAGCTAATTTACTAATGCCATGTACAGTTGTTAATAGCTGTTATCACCATACACACTAGTGATTAGGTTTGACAGTCAGCTCATCCTCTGATGTGGTCATGTTTTTTCTTTGTTCATATATGCGTTGGAGGAGCACAACCTCCCTTTAGACACTTACAAGTTGTCATTCTGAACAAAGTCAGAAGATAATCTTATCTGGTACCTGAATGTGTTTGTCATGTTTGTGAATCTCCTTCTTTGTAACCAGTCATAGAAAATATCAACCAACCCTGTGGGACATTTAACATGGCAGAAGTGCTTTAGGACTCCCTTTAACTAAAATATATTTACTGCTAAAGAAGGGAATGTTGTGGACTTTCATGGTCAATACAACAATATGTGTGGATAAAACAGGCAGAGGGGGAGTGAGAGTGCAGCTGTCATTGGATTTCAGAGGGAGAAAAAGGTAGAGCAGGATAACAAGAAGAGGGAGCATCAGGGAGAGAAAGGCCTTTCATCTCTCTCTGACATCTTCAAAGACAATGAGCCTCACCCACTGTGCTGTGTTGACATTAACAAATGCACTCACAAGTACACACTAACGCAAACATCTGAAAGCGCACAAATGCATGTATCTCAACTTAAACACATGCTCCACTGCTACACGTCCTCCACGTGGATTAATGTCAGGGAGGAGGCTGTTAATGATATAAACAGTATTTGCATCATTCCTCCATGTCTCGAGTGACTGACCAACATTTGGCCAGTTGATCATTGTTAGAAGCTGGAGGTGACTAACATCCATGTTGAAGACTAACTTTTGTGTGTTATTCTAACTGCTGCTAACCTCACTGATGTGAGAGTACATAAAAAACGATTATAAAGTAACGATAGATGTGAGTAGGAGGCAAAACAGAATCCCACTTGAGGTTGTTTTGAAGGCAAAAGAAGAACTGTAGTTTTTATTTACTTCATTTATATGAAAACTATTCATTTGCTAAATGGACTGAGCTTATACATTGCTTTTTAAATCATGCAAACCACTCATAGTCCTTTTAAACTACAAGTCACATTCACCCAGCCACAACGGTCACGCATCAATATGCAGATCAAAGGACAGCTTAGGGGTTAAGTACATTGCCCAAGGGGTCATCCACATACAGTATGATGTGGAAAGCTAGAATCAAACTTACAACCATCCAACTGCTAGACAACCACTCATTCTACTGAGACAAAGTCAGCCTTGTCCTTTCAGAGTCATTTAAATTCAACTGTCATGACTTTTGCCTTTGCTTTACTTGTGTATGTTAAGTGTGTGCATTTCAATGTTTTGGTTAATTTTCTTATTATACCTTGGCTTATACAAGTATCATACTGAGACACATGTTTTTTTTTTTTTTTTAAACCTATTTTTCTTGATCAAGACATGCCGAAACCATACTGAACCGTGATTTTCATTCCAGAATATATACTGAACCCTGACTTTTGTATACTGTTACACCCCTTGTTGTTACTGTTTTTAAAGTTTGTTTGTGTTTACTACTTCTGCTTGATGATGTTTGTCCCAGTTGAAAATGTTTTTTTTTTTTTGTTTGTTTGCATTGTGTTTACTGTTTAATTTGTCTTATTTATTAGCAGTGAATAAATAATCTTTTCAATTTCCTAAATTAATCAGATTTTATAACTGGGTGTGTTGGTTGGATTTTTCTCCAGTACCATAGATGTTTACATTCAGATTGGTGTTGTTTCAGGTGAGTACTTAAGTTACGGGCAGAATGACCTACATACCTTGTTGCTATTGAAAAATGCATAAGCTGGCATAAAATTTTGCCTCAGTCCACCTTTCTTTTTCTACTCTAGCTGCAGGGGAAACCAACAAGTCTATAGTCTTTTGGTACACATGCCCGATAGGGCTGCGCAGGATATTTTCAGTACAAATAAATGTACCTTTACACCCCTAGTAACAATTTAAGGCAATTGTTGATTCGTAAATTAACATATACCAGTACAAAAATCTAGGTGTGGACACTAAAGGCCAGTTAACCAGGAAAAATAAAGTGCACAGGTGGTTATGGATTTTATTTCCTGTGATAAATCTCAGTGATCCATGATAAACAGTGTCTAGCATGTGTAGAGAGCTAACAAGAGCATTCATATAAATGTCACTGTAGTCAGTGTGAGGTAAAAAAGCAAGCTGCACATTAACTGAAGAACATGATCTATTTTGATAAAACAACCCAAGTTTTATTTTTTACAGATATTTTAATGTGTTAAGATATTTTGAGTCTTAGTTCATCTCCCATTCTCTTAATCCCCCCTCAGTGACTCTGCTTTGATTCTGCCACAGCTGTTCCACATGTCCACTGAATAGTTTATCTTATTCCTTCATCATTTTCAACTCCTACCTCTGTGTTTAAGCTTCTGGTTTTTCATTGTTCCATGCTAGATCCTTCCGGTACTCTACCCATGCTTCATGCCCTGTTCTTCCTGTGATTCCTCCTGTAAGTTCTTTATTAGTTATTTATTATTTAAAAACTCTGCTCTCGCCACAGTCAGCCTCTGTACTTGGGGCCTGTACTAACTTGGAAACATGACAGCTTGCCTGACAGCAAACAACTGGGTCATCAGCTTAGAGATGGGTATAAGCATCAGTAATATTTAGAACCACGTTAGTAATATCAAATGTATTGGCCCTAATGCAGAGCCTTGAGGGACACCTTTTGTGACATGCAGGGAATCGAAAAAAAGAACACTGAGCTGAACATACTCCTAACCAGAAAGGTATTTTAAAAAGATAGCCAATGGCGCAGCCTAAAAGGTCAACACCTGAAAGCCTCTGAAATAGGATTTCATGATCTGCAATGGTAACCCCTTTGGAAAAAGTCTGTATTAAGCTGTCTAAATATTACAAGGACATATTAAAATAAAAAGAAAATCTGTCTTTCATTTTAAATCTGTTTTTACACTTGCTTAATTGGATTTTTATCGTTTAGAAGACAGACACTAATGCACAACAAAAGATTGAAACGACTAAGATTTATTGACCTCTTCATGTCTTGCCTGTTCTGAATAAAAAAATAAATAAATACAGTGTTATTATGTGCTGGCATGTAAGAATAAATAAAAGTGACAATTTTTGATTAATGATTTATGAAACACAAAAAAATAAATAAATAAATCCACAACCGATGACCGAGCTTAATCATCTTGTTCCCTGTTAAATTTGTTTGATGTTATGAAGAAATTTGTCACTGCAATTAGATTAGACGCAGGTCATTGTTGGATAGTTGTATTTTTTATCTTCCTGTCCTTCTCTTTTAGTTGGTTGACAGTTTTATAAAAAATATTAAGCAATATGAAACAAATCAGACATCACTTAACTTTTTTTTCTTTTGTCATTTTACGCATCTGTAAAGTCAAAAGTAATTTTCTGAAGTTATTAAGATAGTCATTTAGTTATTTAGGTTGTCATATTGTTTGAACAAAGGACCACCTTAGAAAGTTTTACTTCTGGAAAAATTCATTTCTCTTAGAGCTCTGTTTCCCCATATCCTTCAATAAATATTATCAGGTTAGGTGGATAGGGGAGTAGTCACTTTCTGATAAAAGCAATAGATTCCTCCAAGCGTTAATGGTACTGCCAGTAAAAATCTAGTTAATGAGATGAACAAAAAACTAAATCACTGTAAAGCTGACACGACCTGTGCAGGTGGTTGCTTGTTATCTTGTTTTTCTTATGGTGAGACATTATTTTTAGACTGCCTCAAACAAATAAATAGCCTTACTCAACATACTTTGACAAAAAGCTTTCAGGTCTACTTTTTTCTCTAGATTATTCCTAAAAGAGGCAATCAAAAATGTAGATATACTGTTTTCTTAATATGATACAAAAGCAAGGTAGGAGAAAAGTTGAGGGCACAAATATAGGCATTCTTTAGGTGCATGGCAAGGCAACCTGTAGTTCCAGAGCCATATGTGACTCTTCAGGCCCTCCAAGGTGGCTTTTAATAACTTTGACCATAAATGATATAGAAATGTGCAGTAATTTTAAATATAAAGTCAACAAGAAAGGTGAGTTTCTGTATAAGCATCATAATTCCAAAACAAAAGTAAGGGTACACAGGGTATTTTGTATTGTTCAGTCCTTTGAATGTTATTTGGCTGCAGCCTACGTGTTTTATCTTTTAAAGTGGGCTTTCCTCCCTAAAGACGTCACCAGAACTAATTTGGCCATAATCTACTTAAGAAAGTGTATATTTTTCTGGTATTGTAAGCGTTTGTGTGTCATTGATTGATAATATTTTTATAAACAAGCTCAATGTGAAAACAAAAAGTGGATTGCTGGTTACTGATTTAACTGATCATTTCCAGTGTTCACTATGTTGGATATTAGTAATTAGTTTAACTTAAGTATGACAAAGCAAATTACTAATCTAGTTAGAGTAAAATCACCTGAAGCTGTGGAAGAAATTAAAGTAGAATTATTAAATTATAATTGGCAAAATGTTTATGTTGATGATGTTAATGAGTCATATAATACATTTTTGGAAATATTTGAAAGAATTTACAATAATTATTGTCCTTTCAAAGAATATAAAGAAACACCTAAAAATAGGTTGACTCCCTGGATTACAAAGAGTTTGGAGAAGAAAAATAAGTTATATAAGGATTTCATTAAATGCCCAATTGAGGAAAAAGAAGAAAAATATAAAATATATAAAAAAAAATTAACATCAGTGCTGAGAAAGCAAAAGCACGATTATTATGATAGGTTGCTGTTAAATTACCGCAATAACATTAAAGGTACTTGGAATATAATTAATAGTATTATTAAAAATAATAAAGGTAGCGATTTCACAATAGGTATTAAACACAACAACACTACAGTAGAAAAAAAATAGGATATTGTTGAAGTTTTTAACAAGTACTTTGTTAATATCGGTCTCAATTTAGTTAATAAATTGCCAAAGGTTACAAATGGAAGACATAATTATAAATTTAACAATATTAATACGATGTTTCTGGGAATAGTGAGTGAAAGTGAGGGAATAGACATAGTAAAAAAAAAAAAAAAAAAAAAGAAATCCAAAGATCCAAAGAATGAAATAGATTTGGTTTTGTGAAAGAGGTAATTTATAGTATTATTAAACCTCTCATCTATATTTGTAACAGATCATTTTTAACTGGAACCTTTCTTGACAAAATGAAGATAGTGTTGGAATTATGATTATTGATTGATTAATCTTGATCAATAATTATAATTAAAAATCATAACTTGACAAAAACAATTTCTTAACCAAAATCCTCATTTATGAATCGAGACCAGAGATGTTTCTGGTGTTGTAATTGTGGCTCAACGCCTTTGACAATTACAACCGTTAAATACCCCGTAATAATTAATAACCATTACCGGAGATGTCACTGTTTAATCAACCGTTTCTGCCGAAACGTGTGGAACTTTTAACCTTATCTTGACTGACGAATCACTTTTGCACACAATAAACACAAAACGCCTTCTGTTACCATCTATGTGAATATTTATTAAATCACAGCCAGATACCATTCGCTCTTCCAATTTAATAATCTTCACCTACTCAACATGTAAAGTTCTACATAAAAAAAAGGTAAAATATCTAACTAAGCAAAAAAAAAAAGCATACAGCAGTGGGTGTGTATTGAATCAACCAGCAGTTGTGGCAAAAATGAGAATATGATGAGAATATGAAAAAGGGGTGTGGTGGTGAGTGGAGAGTGGGGGGGCGCAGCTCCAACTGTAACTTATGCTCAGTCATAAAACCTCCCCCAACTCCTGAGCACACAAAGAGTTATAAAACTTTTGGTGGCAAGCTAGCAAGAAGTGAGGTTGAAGACAAAGAAAAATGGGGAATTTCACCATGAGGTTATTTTAACAGTCCAGTCTCACAGCGCACCTTCTTACTCTCAGGTGGTAAATACCCCACAAGACACGCACAGAGCTGGGAGTGCAGCTGTTTCCAAACAAAACACACCACATCAAAGTTTCAGTAACAAAGTTGCATGCACATATCATTCAGAACACATTAGATTCTAACTAGCGAATCTCATCGCACTACAACCTCTGACCCTGCCCAGGCTTTCTAAGGAATAAATAAAATAAAAGATGGGTAGTACTTGTTGTCGGCTTCCTTCTGAGCGGGTTCGAGCAAGGAAGGGGGTGGGGTGGGGTGGGGTGGGGGGTAGGGAAAGCTTCAGGGAAAGCGGTCAGTCTTCGTCCTCTGGCCTCCTTGGCGAAAAGGAAAAAATATGATCTGACCATCAAAGTCGACTTGGGATGAAACACGGTAGCGGTTCGACTCCTCGAAACTCCGTGTTCTTAGTTACGTGTTAAGCTCACGTCTTCGATCGGCAAAGTGAAATTTCTGGCCTTCTCATTCCAGAAACCTCAGTTAGGAATTGTTCGTTGGCCAACGAGAGAGAGAATAAATGAAATCCGCAAGGGACTTTTCTCTTGAAGTGATGTGCTTCAGTTGCTGGTCTGGTCTCCAGCAGAAGGCGGGGGTTCAACATGGAGGCCTTGTTATAAAGCGTCTTGTGACGTCAGACTTGGGACGCCTCGTAATATCAGTCATAGTGTTTGAGGGGATATGTCAGAGCGGATTGTCCTGGATACAAAATAGCCGATACCGTTGGAAAGGCATAGTGACGTCCCGCACCGTGCAAGTAGTCCAATATTCAGCAAAACATGGTCCAACAATAGCAAAGGTTTTTCCAGTTCATAAAAGTGGAGACAAGCAAATATTAACAAATTACAGGCCGATATCATTGCTACCACAATTTTCAAAAATTTTGGAAAAATTATTCATAAAAAGGCTGGACTCCTTTCTTATTAAATATAATATACTGAACGAACACCAGTACAGCTTCAGGAACAACTGCTCCACAACTTTAGCTGTGATGGAGTTTGTGGAGCACATTGTTGCAGCAGTTGACCAGAAGCTTAATACCGTAGGTGTGTTTATTGACCTATATAAGGCATTTGATACTATTGACCACGCATGACTATTAGGTAAATGTGAATTGTATGGCTCACGGGGGGTTACATATCAGTGGTTAAAGAGTTACTTGAGTAATAGATTACAATATGTACAAATTAACAACACAAAGTCACAAACAGACAAAATAAAATGTGGTCTTCCTCAAGGCTCAGTTCTAGGACCTAAATTATTTATACTTTATTTAAACGATATTTTTGCAGTATCCAGTATTTTAAAGTTTACAATGTTTATAAATTATATATCATCCATATAATAAATATGGATGAAATAATAAAAACAGTACAAAAAGAATTAGCTAAGTTGAAAACATGGTTTGATTACAATACGTTGTCGTTAAATGAAGGAAAAACTAAATTCATGGTATTCTCTGGTAATTGGATCTATAATAATGTACAGTTATGTATAAATGGAGTTGAAATTGAAAGACTATACGAGACAAAATGTTTAGGGGTTTCGTTGTCCGATGAGCTAAACCCTCCCTCCTACTTCCTTATCTCTAAAGGGATTGCTCAATCCAGCTCTCCATCTAACGGGTCCGGACTTCCCTAAACCTGATGGATCTTACCAAATAGGTTTACTGAAAGTTCTGTTTAAGCTGGTGTCGGGAAATGACTCGCCTAGCCGCTAACAGCCTTCATCCAAAAGTCTCGCCCTTCTTCAACTGGAGGTCCGGGTGACTGAGTAGCCTTTTGCAGCCAACCACACCTTCGACAGTCACTTTTGTTCACGGCTGCTTATTATAGACAATAAATTTAGTTGGAAGCCTCACATAGAAAATATATTAGAAATAAAGTTGCAAAAACTATTGCAATATTGGTTAAAATAAAAGATTTAATAAATGTTAAAGGCTTATATATTATATATTCCTCTTTGGTTATGCCTTATTTGTCTTGCTGCTCAGAAATCTGGGGAAATGCAAATAAAACAATTATTGATAAATTAGTTAAGTTGCAAAAAAAAAGCTATAAGACTTATTAATTAGGTGGGGTACCGTGAACCAACTGATAAACTCTTTATTCAAAGTAATACATTCAAATTTAAAGACATTGTTTATATAAAAATACTGAACATAATGTACAAACCATTGAACAAAAGCCTTCATTCTGGTATTCAGAAATTATTTGAATTAAGAGAGAATAAATATAATTTGCGTGGTTGGTTTATATTTGAATGTGCAAAAGAGAAGAGCCAGATAAAGTCTAGATGTGTTTCAGTTATTGGTGTGAAATTGTGGAATGAATTGAATGATGAGTTTAAGGTATGTCCTTTCTTGGTGAACTTTAAAAGAGCTTTAAAATGTAAACTGATAAAATCATACGATGTTATGTAGATTTATATTGTGAAGACATCCAGGTAGGTTGTAAGGTAAAAGAAAAAATAGGGTAGGCAAGAATAAGCTTTTCTTTGGCCTATTCCTTTTTTGGTAAACTGTGGGTTTGTTTATTGTTATATGTTTTTTTTTCTCCTTTGTTTGGTGTGGACAATTTAACAAAATAAAATAAAGTAAGTAAGTAAGTATTTTTCTGGTATTGTAAGCGTTTGTTTCTTCTCTGTGTTCTAAAACAAACATTTAGAAGTTTTAAAAGTTCCCAGTAAACCGAAAAAGTATTTATATACTTGATACTGTATCTGTTTTCCACAAGTCAATTAGGTTTTACAACCCTAGGCATATTTAATCGAGTAGGAAAGAGGACAAAAGCAGCCCCTTGGATTGTAAAGGTTCCTAACCCCTGTTATAGACAGAAAAGTGCGGGGAAACAATTGTTTAAAATATGCAAAATGTTTTGCAGCAGCATCAGAGTCTGAGCATCCTCTAAATGAGACTGTGGTACAACAACAGAGTGTCTTCAGTCACAGGCTTCTCCAGGTCTGCTGTAAGACAGGCCGCTACAGGAGACCCTTCTGCCCACAGCCATTAGCATCTACAACAGCTCTTTGAAGAAACCTGCATAATATGAAGCTACAACAACAATTAATTTCTCTTTAGGGTCAATAAATTATTTTTTAATTAATGTGAACCATAGTTTAAGGGCTGTGGATTAAGGTAAGCATTTCTAAGTGGTAAACGTTTTGGTTCCTGCTCTGAAAGTTAACAGGAACAACTCTTACAGAGAGATGACGAATGAAGAAAGTCAGTGTCCTGATTAGAAAACCAGGAAAGTTGAGAAAGAGGCAGGAAGGTACGATGTACATAAAAGGAAGTAAAAAGACAACAGAAATAAAATCTAAACTTAATAGGACCTAAAACACAAACTTCCTCATAGAATCCTTTGAATCATGTCAGAAATGGAAGAAAATACATCCAGCACATTTGATATAAGAAAACAAACTAAATGCACAATAATGAAAAATATCCATTAAATATTTCAAAATGTTTGTTCCAAACCTGCGCACCAACATTAATGTGTATTTATTCATTTTCAGTTCTACAACCATAGATCATTAAATATCTAAGTAGAATTGTTAACATACCTTCTTCTTTTGTTGTGACATATTTTATTGCCTTTATTTTGCTCAAGGTTCTGTGCAGTTAGCAGTGGTCTGTGCTTGTTATGTGAGCAATACATCTTTTAGGTGTGTATCTCTCCCTGTTTCACTGTGTCTATGCTGCCTTGAATACCTTTATGAAAACACTGAAGGGCACGGGGCTGGTTTGTATGGACATGTCCGTATGTTTAACAATGTAGATTTGTTTTCTGAGCAGGTGTTTCTGACAGACACCTGAGAAACTGAGTGACAGATTCTTAAAAATTTGCACACAGGTTGTTTAAAATGTATCTGCTTTTGTGTTTGCCTGCAGCATTAATTAAGAATATTTGCACTATGGAAGATAACTGACTGGAGAGGGATGTTGCATTGTATTTTAAGGAAATTATTAAAAAGTGTAATTTTTGTAGTTTTTATGCCACTGTTTAGTGTCATAGTGTTACTATCATGGTTTCAGTTGTTATTGTGTTATTGTAATATTGTTCTTTGCATGGTTTTATACTTTATGTTTGAGTGTTAGATATTATCACATTATATTATTATTATTCTGGTTTCATATTTTTTTCTCTATTTGAATTGTTTACTACCTGGTTTGTTTCAGTCTGGCTTTCTGCTCTACTCTTACACTAAGTCATTTCCTAGTTGTTGAACTTGTCCTCGGCTGTTAATTGACTTGTGCGTTAACATTTGGTTTCTCAAATCTTGGCTAAAACCCTTTAAATGTGGGCCAATTTCACAAAATGGGGACTCAAATTGAATTACAATCTAATTTTTCAAGAGGAACCTTATCAAGGGGGCAGGTAGGAGACACAGAAAAAAAAAACAGAAGATAAAACAAAATGACTACACATAGTTGATGGCAGCAATACCTCTGTCAACACTTTGACTAAGAAAGAAACAGCTAAGTTTAGAAGCAGTGAGCCATAGGTACTTTCTATTGGAAGGGATAACAATGTAGAATTTCTCTTTTTTTTAATTAACACACAATTATTTTTCCCTTGGGTATACCTGTCCACCTTTTCACTGCCATTGTTAAGTTTTTTCTGTATGCACATTTTAACAAAATATTAGGATGCACTAGCTCATGATTTAACATAGAATAAAAGGGGTTTGCCGTTGTCCAGAGGGAGGATAATAGATTTATTTTCTCATTCCAATCAAGGACAGTTTTGACTACAAATAAACTGTAAAGTGAAATATTATGACGCTAATTAAACATTTTAAGACTTTACGAAATTAAACAAGATAGACGGTGCCTTTAGATTTAAACCTTAAAGTTCAATCACCTGAGCAAGTTAATGTGTTCATGCCCATGTTTATGGTTGTAACTGTGATCAAGGTTACAAAGCTCAGGTTTGACGTGTGAAGATACATTTGCTTACAGCAGTGTTTCATTCCTGAGAGTGTGGTTTATAGACCACATGTCTTTGTCACTAAAGGCTCTGCTTCTGAACTGCCTTTAATGCCTCATTATTAACCCAGGCTGCTTCTCTCACACTTGTGAACATCCCCACACTTTTACATAATTCCCGACTGGTGACTGGCCTGACAAGGTTCAAACAAAAGATGAACAGCTTTCTCTGCTCTATCTTTCACAAAGGTGAGTTTTATCATAGAGTAGAGTAAGAACAGTACTTTAGATTAAAAGGTGCAAAAATGCTGCATCTCAAACCCAATAAAAACAACTGCCTGTTCTGGTCACTGAACTATGTTAACAGGATCAAATTTAAACTGGAATGTGGTCTTTATTTGGTCTTTTACTGAAATATTATCCCTGCTTAAGAGCTGTTCACACAGGTAGGAAAGGCATTTGTGGCTTAGCTTTAATCGTGGGAGAGTTTTCCCATCTGCACCAAGACATGTCCAGGGCTTTTGGGCACATGCCAGCTCTCTGGCCTGTCAACTAGCTGTGACTTGTGTATGTGATTTGGAGGTAACAAAGTGACAGGAATGGTACCTGGGTTAGCACTGAACAGTGTGGCACATGCAGGCCATCTGTAGAGAATAGTGTGGTTCTGTTCAGAGGTCAAAAGGAGAGACGAATGCAAAACCACAGAGCTGCTTTTATTCCTTTGGCCTAAGCGACCTACCGTTTATCCTCTCATACAAGCTCCCCATTTGCCACAGAACGTCAGACCCATTTATCTGCAGGATCCTGCATCAAATTAGCATCTCTGGATCCATGGAGACTTAACTAAATTCACCTCTGCAAAATGAGTCTCAGCTTACATATGAAGATGCACAGTTTATTTAGAGCAGGTAAGACTAAGAAATAGTACAATACAATCAAGGCTATTCTAGATAAAAAAAAAAAAACAGTTGCAGTGTTGCTTCTCTTGTTGGCAGAGTAGCAGAGATTTCACAGACTTACCTACTGGAAATTACTTTTTTTATAATTTGAAATTCCTCCACAGTCCATAAAGCTGATGCACATCTTTTTTGTTTTGATGTTGAAGACTGAGCACCAATAATCAAGGGCCAGTGATTTTCCAGTTTACCTGCTAATATTATCTTTGTGAAGAATACTTAATACAGGCTTGTGTCATTATTTGAGATGTGCAACTGCTGATTGTAATGAACATTGATGTTCAGGACCAGCAGGGTCACGGTACAGAAGGCGATGAATTTTACACATAGGTCATGGTAAATAACATAGCTGCCACTAATGTTCCAGGGATTGATAGAGATGGTGATTATTTCCTCCACAGAAATGCCAGGAGGTTAGCAAGATGGGGCAGATGCTCAAGATAGGGTGCTACCATCAAAGTGGTGATCTGGACTGATCCTGTCAAAACCTCGACACCAATACCTTTCATGTGTCCTTTGCCCATGCAAGATCTACCCCTGTGTTCTGTGACCTGTTTTTTATGCATTTGCCGTGCAGCCCATCAATACAAGCCACATTAAAGAGGACCACCTGGAAATATAGAAATACAGTACATTGTAAAAGTGTTCATGATAGACCAGCACAAAGTAGCAAAAGGTGGAATGTAATTTATTTTTGTTTTTTTTTAATTTTGTGCAAAACAACATACATTTGTTATATGCATCTGTGTTCAACATCCCTAATTCAATTCAATTCAGTTTTATTTATATAGCGCCAATTCACAACACATGTTGTCTCAAGGCACTTCACAACAGTCAGGTACATACATTCTAATTAGTCCTAATCATTGAACAGTGCAGTCAGATTCAGTTATTTATTCAAATTGGATAAAAAGTTTTTCTATCTAAGGAAACCCAGCAGATTGCATCCAGTCAGTGACTTGCAGCATTCACTCCTCCTGGATG
>JAHUTJ010075270.1:0-18646 GCA_036250325.1 Characodon lateralis | reverse complement strand
TGTGACACCAACTCCAGGCCGCCATTGGTTAATAAATTTGATTTCCATTGATGATTTTTGTGTGATTTTGTTGTCAGCACATTCAACTTTGTACAGAACAAAGTATTCAATGAGAATATTTCATTCATTCAGATCTAGGATATGTTATTTGAGTGTTCCCTTTCGTTTTTTGAGCAGTGTATATTCTTTATTATTGAGAGCAAAGTGTACCGAAGTCAAATTCCTTGTTTTTCTGTACAAACTTGGGAATAAAGCTGATTCTGATTTGCAGAAAAACAGTGATCCGAGGTACATAAACAGGACATTTGACCTCTTATCTAAAAAAATCTGCTAACTTTGACAGAAGAAGCCTTTTACATAAAAGGTGAAATGCTTTTTGAAATTAGAATAGAAGTCCAGCTGCCTCCTATTTAACTCTTTAGGATTTCCATGTGTCAAATGACTGAGAATTTGCACCAACATAAGAGAAAGTGGAATCAAAAATACACAAACTGTCCAAACTGGTTCATTCCCTTCAGAAGAAGAAAACATTTGTTATCATTTATCAGAACAAAACATGGAGGTAATCTTTTAACCTGTCACTGAACTAACTTTAGCTGCTTTCTGGGGAGAACAGTCTCTTGCACAGCTGCCCCTGTCGTTGCAGTCATGAAGACTGTGAATTAGTAGATTACAGTTAGGATTTTAATTTAAAATTTAAACTAATGTGATTCCACTAATTAGACAATAAGAATGACTCAACATCAGTCTGTTGACTAACCCTAACCCCTAAGAGCTGCATATCAGCTGATTTCAATTTTAATGTAAATGAGAAAAAAATGCCAACACTCTAATTAGTGTTTTTGCCTCTGATGTTCAATTTAAAAATAGAGTTCATTTTCATGAGTATGTATGAATCACCATCCAATTTAATGAAACATTCAGCCCAATGGTCCAGGACATATTTGGCTGTATGTTTATGCCATTATACAGGCAGTGAAACGTGTTATTAGCAGACCGGAGCTGCACGTCTTCAGCGTCCATGAGCGTGACATCATTGATGCATCAGCATTTCATCTGGCCACATGGCACAAACATGCCGCTTGTGGGCTGATGACCGGCTGATGCGGCGAGATCATCCTACATTCCTGTCAACAAGAACATTAAGTTCCAACAAAATCTGCCCGTTGAACACGTAAATGCACATGCGCGCTGACATGCAGGGAGCTAATTCTGAACCGAGTCGCTCACTGAATAATACATCGTCAGGTATTTAAAAACAACGTGCAACGTCAGCTGGTGGACATTATTACATGCCTGGGATGAAATAATAAGCTTGCTCACAAACAGACGTTGACAGATTGCATTGTTAAGCCATACATTAGCAAGCAAAGGCAACCACAAACACCAGATTCCCATTTGAGCACTTAAGTTCTGTAATCTTCGGTGGTGCATTACACAAAAAGAAACCCAAAGGCAGGATTGGATCAATCAGTTTGTACTGAGTGAGTATTTTAGATGGCCATGGCAATGAGAAAACTACAACTATCAACATAATCTGATGGCAAAATATTTCCTTTATATATAATTTTATTCAAAGTAAGTAATAAACACATCTGATTTAAGCAAAATACTCTGGAGAGCATTTTTCAGAAAGATACTTCAGGTTGTCAGGCTTTAAAATCTGATCTTAAAGGTACTAAAAAACAAGGACAGTCGTGAGGACTGAAGCAGTAATAAACATTAAGTCTAAGCAGGATTTTAATCACAGATCCCTGGCACAGATTGCATGAGTTAACAAACAGCTACAGATGATGTATGTCTGACACTATGCAGTCTTTCTTCTTACTACTTCAAGAATGGCAGAGCCATTTTTTTGCATTCTTTTGGTTTGTTTTGATTGTATCCATCCTTTCAGCAACAGCCTTTTAGCTCTTTTAGCAATGCTTGCGCCATTCTTGCACACAGTTTCAAAAGCAGTTCACACGTTTAAATGTTTGTGTTTTTCTTGTGTGGCAGTTGAATATGCATACACAGCTGTAAGAAATTAACAAAACTTCCTCACATATCTAAGACTAACATGCATAATGTCTAGCTACAAAAGGCTTAATATGCAAGTCCTGGATAAGATCTGGATCTTCAGTTCAGAATTTGATACATTGTTAGATCTATGACTATGAGCTGGAATCTTTATATCAGGAATACAAATACTGAGTTAAAGAAGTTATTCGTGCAGCCAAAAAAAAAAAAAAAAAAATTACAAGTAAATGACTGTATTTTACAAATGTTTATTCATAAAATGGTCTCATTCGTGTGTTGACACTACATTGAAGCAATGAGATCTCATGTAAAGGTCTTCTTAAAAGACAGTGGTATTTCTTGTTTCTTGACGTCTGTCTCACAGAGTTTTATCCAGTTGCTCTCAGCATGTGACTGTCTGGGGAAATAAGTTAATGCTGTTATTAGGAGCCTTTTATATGAAGGTGTGTGTTTAATGAGGTTGTATCTATGTTTGGGACTCTTACTTTGAAGAAAGACAGGAAGTAGATTTTGAGTTGTACATTTTGGAGAAGGAGTTGACGACTCCGGGTCAATTCACGCCACTATAAACAATTTCCTTTTATGTTTATTTATAAATTTATTATTTTCATAAATATTGGAGATAAAATTAAAAAAACTGCTCAAATATTAAGAGTAGTTGTGATTCAATTCCATATAATTTTTTGAATATTTGGATTTAACTCTATTCCTATTAATTTTGGTCCTGGTACCCATTTGGCCCAGTTGACTGGAATGAAATCGGAGACGTTAAGACCCTCAAATCAACCAGAATTACTTGCGGTAACCACCTGTTGTGAAGCTCACCTATTTCAATAATTTAAATTAGAATAGGTCCTGACATTTGTTTTTGTTTTTTTAGGCAAAGAAATATGAATAAAATAGTATTTTATCAGTAGGAATGTCAGCTGCTGTAGAAGTAATCAGTAATTTTATAATTATCAGAAAGAAACTTTGACAATGCTATAATTCCTCCAGGTACCGACAGACGCAAGTGGTTTTCTTAACTGATGAATTTATTGAATCCATCTTGGTATAGATGAAAACTAAAACACAGAAAAGACAATAATTACCTTGATTAAAATAAAGACAATTAGCAAATAAACTACTTTTACAGCATAAAAACAGACAAAATACCTCATTGGCTGAGTGCTGAGTAAGGAATTAGGAAAAGACTTCTTCTTGGTTTTGCTACCTTTCTTAAACCTTTGTGTTCATGCTCTTTTCTTTCTGCATTCTTTCCCCTTTTCTTCCTGAGATCGCTTCTTCTTGACTTATTTCTGTCCAACACACGTCTATTCTGACACCACAGCGCCCTCTAGTGACGTTTCACAAAATTTACTTACAAATACACAAAAACTTGTAGAAATAGAGAAGTGGCAGTTACACTCCAACCAAATCTCACTCTTAACAGTGAGATTTCCATAACACAAATTCAAATGGACACAGAGTCTGAACAGTAAAAATAAATAAAATAAACATTACTCTGCTTCTAGCAAAACAATAGCCTTATGTAAAAGTTGTTCTAATGAAACTGTTTTCTTTGATTTCAGACTGTTTATTAATTCAGCAAAAGCTTTCTGTTGAACAAGTTTAATGACGAACAGTTCTGTTTCTCTTCTCTCTTCTAAACTTTTCCCTTTTCAGTCTTCTGTACTTCACCCTTAAATTCCTTGACCTTTATCCTCAAGGCCACAAGTGCTCTGATCAATCTGGACCATTCTGAGAACTTCTCAAATCTATCAAGAATAGTTAACTCTTCTTTAGCCTCAGTAGTACACACAAAGACTTTGCAAAGTTCTGGGTCATTTCCTTTGGTCTCTCCCACCTTGACATCTCTATCAGGTAGGTTCCTTTCCCAGACAAAGGCTGGTCCTGTGAACCAATCACAGAACTTTAGTTATTCTGCTGTTAAACCTCTAGAGGCATAGTCTGCGTGGTTATGCTCTGACGTAACATATGCCCATTGCTCTGGTTGTGTGCTTGATTTGATTCTTTGAATGCGATTAGCTACAAACACTTGCGTCATTATTAATGTAGCTAAGAACGACGGTTGAGTCTCTCCAGAAGAACTCTTGCATGTCTGGGATTTCAAGCACTGTTTTGAGTAGATCACTAACTAACAGCAACAACTGCTGCTGAGAGCTCGAGCCGTGGGATAGTTGTGACACTAGAAGGTGTGACTCTTGACTCTTTACTAAACAAATATGGACTTGATCTATTTGGCTAATGATTCGCAGGCGTCTGCAAAGTGATGTAACTCATACTTTTTGACTTGTCCAAAATCACATGGAACAAAACATATTTGGACCTGTATGTCAGCTAAACCAGAAAGATCTTTGATCCAAGATTCCCACTGGAATCTTAAATGTCCTGGAAGCTCTTGATCCCAAGCTCTGACACATTTGCTGGAGAATCTGCTTGCCTACGAGGACAACAGGCTACATAAGAAAGTACTCCTCTCCTTGTCAATGGATTTGACTTGACTTGAACTCTGAATTTGAAAGTGTTTGATGTGATGAACCAATCAACTCTCAGAGCTCTTTCAATGCGTGGCAAACTAAGAGACGTATCCAGGTCCTTAACTGTGGCACGCTCCTCAACTAGAATAGTGGACCTAACACTCTCACTATTGGACACAAACTTGTGAAGTCTTAACTTCCCTGTAGAGCACAACTCTTTTGAGTCTTTGATAAGTTAAATGGCTTCACTGTCAGTAGAAACGCTTGCCAAGCCACCATCCACATAAAAGTCTCTCTGTGCGTTCTCTGGAAAGCTATCTTCACCTTGGGACGCAAGGTGTTTCAAACCAAAGATGGCACAGCCTGGAGAAGACGCTGCTCCAAAAAGATGAACTTTCATTCGGTAGGCTGATAATGTCAGTTCCAAGTCTCCCTTGTCCCACCAAAGAAACCTTAAATAATACTGATCTGCCTTTGTGACGTGGAAATGGTGAAACATTCATTGTATATCATCACTTGAATGCAACAGAACGTTTACAAAAACGACAAAGAACACCCACCAAAGTATTCGTCAGGTCAGGACCGGTTAACAGATGGTCGTTGACAGAGGTATCTTGGTATTTGGCAGAGGCATCAAATACAACTCTGATCTTCCCTTTTCTGCATCACCTTTTGAGATTATGTCGTTCATAAAATTTGTGTAGTCAATGTAGTGTGTTTTGTCTTTCTTAAGTCTCTTTTCCAGACACTTGAGATGATGAAATGCACATATTTTGTTGTCAGGTAACTTGGGTTTGCCATCTCAAAATGGTAATGGCATCTCATAGTGACCTCTTTCATTTCTCTTGATGTTTCCTTTAAGTTTGGTAAGAAACTTCAAATCGTCTTCCGAGATAGGATTAACATCAACTGCCTTTTCAGAGAAATTTGCCTGTAGCGCTTTGACAATATCTGAAGGAGTAACATCTCTTACCTTTGTTCTGTTCACATAATGAACACTTTTCTGAAGCGCTACAGAAGGCTTGAGTTCTGGAATGACACTCTTGACGATAATGCGGAGACTGATTCCAATTGCATCTCCGTAGTTCAAACAGGGGTTACTATGTCAAACGATACTCCAACCAAGATCTGTGCGCTGAGTATACGGTTCATCTTCTATGCATGAGACAATCTCCCTTGGAAGTAGAGCTTATGAGCAGTTGTATCCAATCAACAATCCTACTTCACAATCTTGCAAAGGTGCGATTTCTGATTGTGTTCCAAATGTGACCAAGCTTTGGCTGTTTCGTTAGTTGGAATGTGAGCTTTGTTAGCTGCAATAAACTCTTGTGTATAAGTTGGAGGTAAAGTTATCTTCTTACTCAAGTTGAACCCACGAACATGGAGATCTTGAATTCTGCAAGACTGAACAACTGTGGTCTTAGAAGACATAGTAGACAACTCTAATCTGACAGGTTCTTGGTTTATTCCAAGTGAATCTGCAACTTCACTTAGTACAAAGGTAGTGTCCCTTTGTGAGCCCAGTAAGGCATATACAAGTAATTCTTTAGGCTTTTCTGAAGATGACAGCCACACAGAAATGATCGCAGCTGTTTGTGTGTTGTTTTCTTTGCTTACAACTGTTTGTTGTAGCCGAGGATATAACTTGCTCTTGAACTTCATTGTTCTGACTTGGTTCAGTATTTGTTTTCGACTTATCTGGTTATTTATTTCCTTCCTTATTGTTGACTCTATCTTCATGAAGACAAGTAGGATGCCTTTTGCTGCACTTCTCACAAATGTTGCGGTTGGTACAGTTCTTCGAATAGTGACCTAACTTAAGACAACCAAAACACAACTTTTTTGACTGAATGAACTTAACTGTCTGCCACAGCTTTCTCCAGAAAACCTCTGCATTTGTGTAGATTGTGATTGGGTTATGTTTTTACAGAATATGCGTAAAAAAGTTAGTGGTATCCTTTCTTGGGAAATTGTCATCAGTGTTTTAGCTCAAATTTGTCTCTGTCTTGTGGGCTCCGGCTTTTCTGCTTTATCAGACTCACCTTGCTTCAGTGACTGAAGTGATGTAACCAGGTTACACGCAGTCTTAGCTTCTCTTGTTAGAAATGCAACAAACTGGCTAAAAGTGGGAAACTGACTTGTTTGTTCTTCTATTTCTATGACCCTGCAGTTCCAGCTAGCAGCGAGCCAATCTGGAACCTTGGAAATAATCTTCCTGTTCTCATTACAGTCATTAAGAAACTCCAAGGACTTGAGATGAACCATTGCCGCTTCACAACTACGCAAGAAATCTGCTAAGTCTCGGAGCTCAAAACCGTCCTTTGGGCATGCTTGTAACTTATCTCTGTTGTGAATGGGTTTCCGTATCTTTCGTCAAGAATCTTCCTTGCTGCAGCATATGTGGATTCTGTTCCTAGCAGGAAGTATCCTTCAAGTGCGTTCTTAACTTGTCCACTCACATATCTCCTAAGGTAGAATATTGTCTGGGATGTTCTTTTGGTCAATCAGGGTTTCAAATGAATGTTTCCAGTCGCTGTATCTTATGGGATCCACAGTAAACAATGCAGGCTCAGGAACGGGAATGCGGCTTGCACTTAGTGCGCTTCCTAGCATTTTAACAAGAGCTGATGTACCATCACTTAGCGGTGTGGCCATAGCTTGTGGTGCAACTTGTTCACCTACGTGTATATTACTTTTTACTTCTGTGTTGATTTTTGTTACATCTACCCTGTGTTCTTCTTTAACAGTTCTCTGGTTCAAACACCTGCATTCTCGCTTGTGCTGCTTTAAGATCTTTAACCGTTTCCAAGTGCTGAATCTTTCTTTTCTTTTCTTCTAAACCTCTCTGCAGCTCTGCATACTCTTCTTCCTGCTGAGCCTTCAACTTAACTTCATCTGCTTCTCGATGTATCCTCAGCATCCTCCTCTGCTTCTCTCTCTAAGCACATTTGTTTGACCAGTGCTTCTCATTCTACGGCCATTTTCCTGACCTCTGCTTCAAGTCTAGCAATTTCTTGCTGTTCCCTTTCTTGTTCTTGTAACACTATAAGAACAGCTTGACTTGCAGCTGCTTCTGCTACTTCTTCCTGATGTTTAACAGAGGATCTGCTTGAATGCTCAGACAGTTTCCTACTTGTGTTAAAGAAGCTCAACTTGTGGTTTGTTGTCTGAAAGAGGTAGCCTGCATCTGGGCAATCTTGATCCTCTTCTTCTTTCCCATCCAATCGAAAAGTCGCTTTCTTGACAATGAAGTTTGAGATCTCCACACAGATCTACTCTGCGGCGTCTCGCTTGATCCGGTGGGGTAAGCTTACGTAATTCTTCATATACTTTTGTAACATCTGCACAAAGACCTGTAACATCATCAATAATGTCCTTAAGTAAGTCTTCACTTAATGTGTCTGATTGAGAGGGGCTGCTTGGATGATTTGGCACGTGTTCTCCACTTTTCATAGTTATAGTTAAATCTTTGCTGGAGTCCTTGAATCCTCTTCTCCTGCATTTCTCTTCCTTTTTCTGTGAGCGTTTTCACTTTCTGACTTCTCCTTAGTTGTCTTTGCTCTTGCCGTTCATTAGGAACAGTGGCTTGTTCTTCTTCAGACTGCAACTGAGGGTCTGCACTAACTTCAGGCTCAACGGAGAAGTCACCAGGCTCAGTCATAGTTTTGGCTTGTAATGTAACTTGTCACTAAAGTGAATTAAGTCTAATGTAAACTGAAAGTCATCTTCAAACTGCAAATAAGGTCCTTGAAAATATAAATGTCTTATTAAGGGTTGTAATAAAAGTAGAATATAAACTATAATACCTTATAAGCTTAATAAAGAATAAACTTTAAGAGTAGCTTAGTAGAGTAACTTAAAGAGCTATTATGTCAACTTAAATATTCCAAAAATATTTCCAAATGTTACTTAATCAGATTTCAAACCGTTCAAACAGTATACAGCATTAATTCGACTGTTACCAAAGTCTAAATATGAAGTAAAATAATATTAGAACATAAACTTACAGTATGTGCCCTTAAACTTAAAACTTGGGATTAGCTTGAAAGCAGAAACCAGGTACCTCGTTTATTTACTGTTCAATTAGTCAACCTTTAAACGTGTACCCTTTACTTTGACAAACTCTTAACTTCTGAGTGTCCAAGTTACTTATGGCCTTATCTCAAATGTTGCTCCAGAACCGCATGACTTTGGTCCCATGCGCTCCTGGCTCAAGTGTCCCTTCACGGCTCCACACTGTGCACTGCTGATCACGCTCTGATGAGGCTGCTGCGCCTTTGATCATGCCGCCCCACTCGTGCTCTCCACCCGCCCAGATCAGTTCGAGTTTTCACTATAATTCCTCCAGGTACCGACAGACGCAAGTGGTTTTCTTAACTGATGAATTTATCGAATCCATCTTGGTATAGATTCAAGACACACCGTGAAAACTAAAACACAGAAAAGACAATGATTACCTTGATTAAAATAAAGACAATTAGCAAATAAACTACTTTTACAGCATAAAAACAGACAAAACACCTTGTTGGATGAGTACCGAGTAAGGAATTAGGAAAAGACTTCTTTTCTTCGTGGTTTTGCCTCCTTTCTTAAACCTTTATGTCCATGCTCTTTTCTTTCTGCGTTCTTTCCCATTTTCTTCCTGAGATCGCTTCTTCTTGACTTATCTCTGTCCAACACGTCTATTCTGACACCACAGCGCCCCCTTGTGACGCTTCACAAAATTAACTTACAAATACACAGAAACTTGTAGAAATAGAGATGTGGCAGTTACAAACGCTGAATGTTAATTTTATCTATTCTCTTTCAGTTTTGAACAGAGAGGGTCCTGGAGGTTACTAATGTGTGCTGTACACAAAAATATTACCTAAACGCAGAGAGCACTGATGTGGAAAATAAAAATAAACGACAAAATATGGCTTGAAGCGTGTCTTACTAGGACATCAGAAAATTGTCATTACCATTTCTAAATCAGAAGCGACATAAGAGGAAATTAAACACTGCAGGGAGGAAAAAAATGTGAACGGCAGAAAGTGTGTGCTGTGTCACACTTGAACGAGCTGCGCTGCATACCCACACCTACTATAGATTCTGTTTTTCTGGGTTGCTAGGCTCTATTTTCAGCCAATGCAGACCGCTCCATGACTAATACATGACGGAGAGGCGGGGCGCAATTAAAAATTCATGACATACACAAAAAACGCACACCAAAAGCATTTTTTTGAAATTCCTACTGTGGATGAAGCTTCTTTAGTTTGTTTGAGAGGAGAGGAGAGGAGAGGAGAGGAGAGGAGAGGAGAGGAGAGGAGAGGAGAGGAGAGGAGAGGAGAGGAGAGGAGAGGAGAGGAGAGGAGAGGAGAGGAGAGGAGAGGAGAGGAGAGGAGTTTTGAATTGACCAAGTATAATAAATGATAGAGCTAGTGTTGGTAAGGTGGCAGCAGCAGATGGCAGAAAGATGAGACAGAGACTTAACAGGCAATAGGCAGGCCAAGGAATCACACACTCAAACACACAAAGAAAGAGCTGGAAGTGTAAGAGGGCATTATGCCTCTACTCTCTGTCACCCTCATTTCCCGTTTTTGTACTTTGGGTTATACAGTTTGCAAGATGCATTTTTCAAACAATGAAAATACTCGAATATATTCTGTAAGCTGCAAAGGTTAAAGAAATCTCACTGACTCGTGATGCTTTATGACCGATACATAACTCCTGTGCAGGAGAGGCAGGTCGAGTGCTCAGTGCTCAAACACACTGTGATGTGAAAAAATCTCCATGGGAACCATAATAAACAAATATCCCGAGAGTGGGAGAAGCACATTCTTCCACCGTTGAAGAATAATGTTCTTTTCAACCTCATGTTACTAGAATTAGCACTGCAGCCTGAATAAATGCAATAAAGAGACGATGTGGTCTAAGGGCTGGAGAATGTTAACACATTTTACTGTATGCAAGATGGATGGCACAGTTCACCGTGCAGAACTTAGGTTTACCTCATCCTCCTTTATGTGTTTTCAGCACAACTGTTTATAAAGGTTAACATTCACAGCTTTTAGGAAAGGTTTTAGCAGTGCATCAACTACTGGCACCCTAAAATAGCTCTAAGATACATGAAACTGAAGTATATTAATAATTTGTCTTTTGCTTTTTAGGTTGATGAGAATGTCTAAGAACTTATAACTATGACTTCCTGTTTCCTCAGGGAATATATACCACACCTCTCACAGATCCATTTCTTTTAAGTTTAAAAATTAAAAGGCACCTAATGGGTCAATGGAATCTGAGAATTTGACAAGACCGATACTTACAACTCCAATATTTTTCCATCAGTGAACACACCAAACTAAGCTCTACCAGATCCTGCTGACAACAACACTCTTTAGTGTGGACCGAGCAAAGGAGACTCAAAGTTACCTTTGTTTGGTATCCGTGTGGTGTTTAAACTGACTGCAGATTTAGAAGTTAATTTAGAAGTTTAGATTTAGAAGTTATTTTCTTCGACATGGTGAGACCGGTCTATCATTAATCTAGTCCGAGGGAGAGCACCACTTTAAGCAGATATATAGGAAGGCTAAATAGTTACATAAAAATGCCACGGTTTCATAATATTATGGTATTTTCACAAAGATTTCAAACAGAAATTTATAGCATGATGATTTAAATGAGAAATACTGTTTTTCGTACAGCTACTGAAATATTACATTATTATTAATGCCCGGAAAGAAGGCAAGGACACCTATGGTTGTGCCGTATTTCGTTTTGATGTCAGTACTTCCTTTCCAACGAGTAGCAGCAGGGCTAACTCTAGTACTCCTGGTATATATGGCGAAGGTACAAGTACACAAAATAGCCCAAGTGTTTTATACCATGCCCCTGACATGCAGCAAAAGTTCAGTCACCACAGAATGAAAGGTTCTGGCTCAATAAGACTGAGCTAGTTAATTAAATACAAAGCTGACTAGCTAGCTGGCTGACAGAAAAGCTGATATCAGTTGGTGAATTCACCTCAGGTCAGGCTATTAGAGGTAGAGCCTGCATGTCGCCCATTCTGTCCGTCTGTAGTGCACCAACTTTTAAACAGAGTTAACTTAATAAGAGCGATGATTGGGGCCGATTTAGTTTCCACACCATGACTGACAGTCTTTTCAGCAAACATAAATATTTCCAAACAGCCAAATTTGTTTTTCTTGAAAGTAAAGAATAAAATGTTCTTCAAGCAAGCTGAATGGCAGTGCACAGCATCAACAGTGGGAGGGGCAGCACTATGTTACTCTATGCTCCATCCAGGAAAGTTCAAGTTGCTCCATCAACCTCCGTCTTGTCTGTCAGTTACGGAAAATGCATGATTTGAAACTATTTCCAAATCATCTTTTTCCAAAAAAAAAGGAGTTTTAGTACAAAAATGCAGACCAAAAGAAAATAATGTCCAAGTATTGTATGGTATTGTAAGTACTCAAAACTTAGTTAGGCAGATGGTAGGCTGAGATGAACCTGCATCCCCTTAGCTACTTGTTTGTGAACCTTTTTCTTTTAACAATTTTTTCCTTCCACTCAACTTTCCAGTAATATGCCTAAAAACAGTACTCAATGAGAATGCAGTAGTTTAAAAAATTTCCAAAAATTTAATTTTGACTGTAAGTTGTAATAAATAAATGTAAAAGAAAGATGCTTTCAAATATAATACTTCTTTATGTAATAAATCACTAAAATGAGTTCCACAGTTTTAATCAAAACACAAAAAAATAAACAAAGAAAGAAAACTGTTATGGAACATTACATATTTGCAATAACTTCTTAAAGTTGTCTAGAAGACAGGTTGGCTGTGCTTTGTTACACAATCTTTTTTAAACACAAGAAATGTCCTGCAATGTGTTTTTCTGCTCTATGGACACATGGACATCAAGTCAGTGACAGTGGAAAACAGCAAGTGATGGATACTTTAATGCTTTAACCTATGTGACCTGTACCATATGGAAGCATCTCAGCATGTATTCCCCAGCGTCATGAAGGAACACACATACGGCCTCTAAATATATATTTAAGTTTTCAATGTTAATTGTTCTTGTGAGATTTCGAAGGAAAGGGATTTGTTTTATTTCCATGTGTCACATCTCATTCGTAAGGGCCGAGATGCGTCGACAGACTTCCTTGTGGATAGACATACGTGATCACCACATGGAAAAAGGAAGAGGGGGGATGCCAAGTTACCGATGGCTGGCAAGACGACAAGTTGGCTCAGAGAGTTGCAGGAAACAGGAGTGTCTGGTTCAGTGGATGTAAACCTCTTCCTACAATGCTGAGGAGAATCCCTCCATATTAAAAAGAGCACATTCTAGGTAGTATATGGATGTCTGTAAGAGTTGTGTCCTAAGAAACAAAGTGAAGCACAATCAAACACGTGAATCAGGAAACACCTTTCGGTCCGACTCAGCGTCAACACGACTAACAGTTCACAACACAGCGGGCCACGCCAACCTGTCTGGTCCATTACAGCCCAGTCTGGTGTATTACCAGCTCTCAGTATCAGCTTCAGAGCTTTGCCACCCTCCACTCTGCCAACTATGCCATCCTGTCTGCTGAGGCTCAACCAAAATTGTCCTTCTGCTACAACCAAACTCTGAGCCAGCCTCAAGAGAGTGCCAGCAACACCAACCTGTCACTGCAACTCTAAACCACAAGATAATCTGCCGGGGAAGCCAGCATATGAGAAGATTCACTCCAAAATTAGATATCCATGTCACTGACTGCAGAAACAACTGACACTTGTGACAGCAAATGGATAGCATGCATTCTCCTAAAAAAGATAATTTTTTTTATCACAGTTGATTGGGAATCAATGAGTATTTATGTTTTATAGTGGCATCAAGAGCTTTTATAACTACTGGCAGTCCTTATTTGTGAGGAGAAAAATGCTAAATATCCATAGGACCAAACAAAAATGTATTTTTACTATTCATCCATTCATCCCTCCCTTCCCACAAAGGGTAACCTTTGTAAAGAATTTATGCAAAAAACGCAACACTGTAACTTCCAGGTTCTGTGACACTGGAATGTTTTAATGATGAATTTTATCAATGGAGAAATCTACACCTGTGCAAAGTTGTTTCTAACATACAAAGAACAGTTTCTGTCTCAGCAATTCTCATGAGTGGTATAAAGAAAATGGAAGAAAATGTTAATTGTTTACATTGGTATATTTTACCTTAAGTAAAGACTGAATTAATTCATTTGATAACGTTCGACCTCATTTACAAAACAGATTTTTTCCCACACAGTCAAAAAGCACCAAGTCCAGACCTGCCTAAAACTGTCTCTAATATTGTTTACTTGTGACCAAATATCAGCATCCTGAGAGGGTTTATAGCCTAGAACCCAATATGCTTATCTCACATTTTTAACATCCACAGATTAACTTTCACCAACGAGAGCATCTGTTAGACTTCCCATGTATTCTGCGTGTTATACAGAAACTAAATTAAATTATGGAAAACATAAAATCAAATCAGAAAATGAATTATTTATGGGTATATACTGACGGCTTTGGTTGTGGACTGTGTGCTGAGTAAATTCCCACTGCTGCTCTGCTACAAGCCACTTGTTGATGTTGTGGCCATGTTTACCAGCTACTCCACTCCTCATGTGGGCATTTTCCAAGCCATGTCGCTTGACTTTATTTTTAGTACTGAACCTTTTCATACTTGTCAGCCTGTGATTGCATGTTTCTGTGTTTGCTTGCACTGTACAACTTTCTGTGAAAACAAAGTTTGTTTCGGTCCTACAGTGACCACAACATAAATATCTTTGATCCAATCACCTCTATAGACTATTACCCCAAGATGTAATTCAGCCTTGCAATGTTGTTTATGTGTACCTACAACACAGGTGTATGTAAAACACCTTTTCACCTTTTGAAGTCATAACAATATGTTTGCCTTTCTTGTAACTGACTCATATTTTTCCCAGAACCCTTTCACCCTAACCCCCAACATTATCATATATATGGCAAGTTCGGGTAGCTTATGGAACAATGTGCAAAGACTGCATGATAGTACCTTTAAATATATGCAAGCTTCACCTGAATCATAAACTTTCAGAAATGTTGCACACACATTTAAAATTACTACAGAGATAACTGATGCAAAAGATAAAACAATAAAATAAACATACTAGTCTGAAACTGCTTATCGAGTATTTCATAAAGCATTTCTTATTAAAAAAAGACTTGATCTTTTCCAATATCTGCATGGCCTGAACCGCTCTTAAGCGTTTCCAGTAGCATTGCAAAGCAAACCTAATGCTGGATGTTCAGAATCTTAATGTGTTATCTAGCAAATGTCTAATCGGTGCTGACCAACCATTCTCCTGGTACCAACCTTTCTCCTGGTATCAACCATTCTCCTGGTATCAACCATTCTCCTGGTACCAACCATTCTCCTGGTACCAACCTTTCTCCTGGTACCAACCTTTCCCCTGACCAAACTCTCCTGGTATCCCTCCTTCTTGATACCAGGAGAGTTTGGTCAGTGTGGACACACTCCCCCCGCTGTTCAAAACGTTGGCAGATCATCCGTCTGGACATTGTTGTCTCACTCAGAATCAGCTTTAGGACATTTGAGCTCTCCACAGCTGAGGTTTTATATGTCCTTACATGCAGCAGTGCACAACTTTTTATTTCTTTGATGAGGAGGCGTTGTGTTAATATTAATTTTCTGTGTTTTTCCACATATGACATTTTTCTAACTTTATCCTCCAGGTTGAAACTAACAGTTCAATTCAGGGCACTGCATCTGCTGTTCAGTCTCACTGTAAGAAGTAAATATTTCAGCAGAGATTACAAAATCACTCATAGTTCTGTGTGTGCAAGTTTGACCTAAGCTGGGAGTCATGAATCCGAATTATTTTGTTCATTTAATGCAATTAATGTTCTGTGCCTCCTCTGAGCTCTCTATCTCCCTCTTTATTTTGAATCACTAATCTAAAGGGAAGGCATACAGAGGGAGTAATACTCCTGACAAACTATCTTTGGTTCATATCAGGACTACTGTAAATAACTTCTTTTAATATATTGAGGAGTAGCAGATCTTTTCCCAGTACATGAAATAAAATAGCCACCAGGATTATATTCAGGCTCACATTCGTAGTTAAAGGTCAACATTTTGATATAAGTCAAATAATGTTGGCTTATAATTTATCACCCTCCCTGTGCCTCCCCCACATGGTCACAGTCACTGATCACAATAACAGAGGCCATGTGGTCTGGCAGCAGGCAGGCTGTGTAAGTGAGTCCACAGGGAGATGGGAGATCCCACTGACACACAAGACGGGAACAGTATGAAAATGTAATAAAAGAAACTGAGACATCTGAAGGAGAGGAAAAGGATCAGCGGGCATAGAGAAAGGGCCCCTCTGTTAGTACGAGTATCACATGTGAACATCATCTGAAAGACCACAGTTAAAGATCACACGATGGATTGCAAGAATCTCAATTTATACAGCTGTATGGCAGAAGTAACCTCGGATAAGTCAAGTTCCCTTTTCTCTCTCAGCACCCACAATAACACAAACGCTTCAGAGCACTAAACTGTCAGGCTAAGAATGTCCACAATTAAGCAGATGGGGAAATACTTGGAAACCTGCATATACTGAAAATGCGACAGCAAAGAGAAGAAGGAAAGCAAAAAAATTGTTCCACATGTGGCCGAGATTCAGAAAATATTGCAAACATATTTTTTCCCAAATGCAACATTCCTGGTGTACTCTGAACATACAAAATAAGACACAAGCACGGGGTGGAGGACAGATATAAAACCGACATAAGCTGAGCAGTTTGGTCTACGGAGTCCAGTGAAACCAAAAGTGTACAAATCTTTATTCCATGCAAATTAACAACAAGTTTTCAAACATATGCTTATTTTCACTTTTCTTAAAATAAAGAAACTGAGCAATGAAATGTACAGGCAAGACAAACAGTAAGATTATGAATTTGCACATGTTAATAAGCTATACTGTTTTTTATTCTGTTTGTCTGTTTTACAAAATCACTTGTGCCAAACTCACACTAATTCCTAAAAAATAAATGTAACTGAAACATTTTTGTAAGTTCAGCTGTTTTAAGTTCAGAGTTCTTTTTCTTTTAATTAATGATCCATTAATTCCATGTTTCCCTGGAGTATAAACAAGGTTTGATACAGGCCAATTTCTCTTAGCATCTCTTAGAAATGAGACAGACAAGAGAACATGTAGATTACACCTAAAAGGTGTTTTAACAACAGGAACTGTGACACACAAACCTGAACAAGGAATGACATTTATGTTGCTACCAGGTGGATGGTACGTGAGGTTAAAAAAAGCAAACAATGGCATCTTTATTTAACCAGATCTCAATAACAACATTTAAACACCATGGGAGGCTGGGAAAAACCTTTCTGTCCTACTATCAAAAACACAACTGGGTAGAGTTTGCTACTGGAGCTGTGTGCTTAGTTCAGAGAAAAACTAAAAGTTTTTTTTCTGCAGCAAATACTTCAGGCTGATTTAGTGTGAACAAAGGAGGAATATTTGGACAACAAAAAACACCTCATGCCCACTGTTAGGTATAGTGGAGGATCAGTGATGCTGTGGGCCTGTTTCTTCTCCAAAGGGCCTCAGAGACAACTTGCTGTCTAGATTTAGGTCTTAGAATGGTGGACAGTTAAAAGAAAATATTAGTGTTATAATATTATTTTCCATACATTATTATTGAAGCTTGTAATGTTTTCAGTTTGTTATCATGATAATGCAATATAGCATGTTTTGACACATCTCTACCATGGGAGCCAATGATTGTAGCAATTGCCGTGCAACTTGCCTCTCCTCCAGAACTGCTTTTACAATCAGTCCTGCCATGGACCAGAAGAGCATTTGTTAGGCGGGTGAACATCTCGAATATGGGAACCACAGAGACAACATACAATATCTATGGACGGGTCTGTGTGTGATTCTGCAAACTCTAATGATCTCAAATCAAATCACAAGTTTGTTCAAACTAAAGACGTGTTTTGGCTCATAATAGGAGATGGGAATAAAATCAAGAGTTCGATGGATATAGATATGAATCATTCTTAATCAATTAACAAATGTCAAAATGTTATTACCTTAATGTTAATTTTTGACCCAATTTTAAGGAGTTATGCTGAATTTATAACAGGTTCACATAGACCACACTCAGCACAGCGGGCGTGTTGCTTACTCCAAATGCAAACAGTGAATGAAAGTTACACAGGTCTAAGTATGAATGGGATTTATAAGCATGTAGCAGAGTAGCAGCAGATCCCCAAGAAGGATTTGATTTCAGTTATGAATGAGAGAGATCTTAAACTCAGTATTTAGTTGTAAATTAGATCAGAAAGTCCAAGAGCATTTGTAGAGCTGGTGGTACAGAATCTATAAATGTGTCATGTTGCATCAGCAGTCCATTTGTAAATTATTTCTATACCTTCTGAATCATAATCAGGTCTTAAGCACCTTGAGGTCAGAAGTGGTACTGTACTATGAAAAAGTATATATAACATTAAAGATTTCTTTATTTGATTTTGTAACAGTTAATATTTAGGATAAAATTTATTTTAATATTGGACAATGACCTGAGTCATCAGTTTTTGTCAGACTGTTTTCAAGCAATCGTTTGGTTTATTAAGGAAAAAACAATTATCCAGACCAACATTGGTTGGACATTCTCCTTTAGGTTTTTCAGCTTGAGAGCAGAATCCATGGTTTCACCAATCAACCAATCACAGCAAGGCATCCAGGCCTGAGCAGCCCCAGACCATCATGCTACCACCACCAAATAAGACCATCAGTATGATAATATTTGTCTGAATCGCTGTATTAATTTTAAACCATAAGAAAACACGCCTTCCAAAAATGACACTTTCTGCATCATCAGTCCACATGATATTTTCCCAAAAGCAAAGGATTTTTGACAAATGTGAGATGGGCTGCAGAAATCTAAAATAAGGTGAATAAACTGAAAAGTTCAGTTGCCATGTACAGGGGTTAGACAATGAAACTGAAACACCTGGTTTTAGACCACAATAATTTATTAGTATGGTGTAGGGCCTCCTTTTGCGGCCAATACAGCGTCAATTCGTCTTGGGAATGACATATACAAG
>JAHUTJ010075269.1:0-18653 GCA_036250325.1 Characodon lateralis | reverse complement strand
TGTACCAGTGACTCAGCTTCACTAGTTAGAATTCAGTGGAATGATGAGACTATCAATATTATCATCTTCTTTTAGCATAAGATGCTTTATTATTAAGAGTGGCTTGGAACCAATTTCTACCAGTAAAAGGATTATTAATTATTATTACTCTCAAGGATTATTAGTGTCATTTGATTTGTTTTTCTGTGTTTGATTTTCTGTATCATTGTAATGTTTTTCCTCATGTACAGCGCCTTGAGTGCCTTGTTGCTGAAAAGCGCTATATAAATAAACTTGATATGACTTGACAGTGGTTCTCAGTCCTGGTCCTCAGTGCCCACTGTCCTGCAATTCTGGAGCAGAGACACATCTGAACATGAAGTCCAGTGGGCACTGAAGACTAGGGTTGAGAACCCACTAATCTAAAGTCTTCTGGAAACTAACAGGTTTTCTTGCAGGAGCAACATGTTTATAACCCGATCCTGAACTATGAATTAATGGCCCTTTTCCACTGGCTCAATTTGGCCCTAGTGGACTCCACTCGGCTCGCTATGCGAGCGTTTCCATTACTGTTTTTTTCCATACCGGTATCTACTTTTGTGGTCCCTGCTCCTGAGCAGCTCCGACCGGGGCTGAGTAGGGACTACATGTGATGTGAACAGACTGATGTTCACTGATTGGCTGTGGAAGGAGGAGAAATGAGAAGGTTTTCTTTGAGACAGTGCAGGGAAAAGTTAAAAAACTCAAGAGCGACTACAATTATATTAAAGACCACAGTGGCTGGAGCAGGTCATACATGTAATTTTACCATTTACAGATCAAGAAAAAGGATAAATCAGCTTTCTGAATTACACGCAGGCAGAGCGTTGTATCTAATAACATCCTAAATCAGCTGATCACACATAAAAGCAGCTGTTCAGAGGCACAAATATTTCCCCCCAAACACACAAAACAAAACTACCATGAAACAACGTGTTTGGTTCTGACATTTTTTGATGGTCCTTAAGCGAACCAGCATCTGCAGGAGGAGGGAGCAGGCAGAGAGCAGCTGCCTGTAATCAGACTGCTTGCATCGGGTCAAATGGGAGAGTAATCTGCGGAGCACGAATATGCAATATCCAACCTAAAACTACCTTCAAAGGTCAAAAGTCCGCAATTTTGCGCTTTTAAGTCCTTATCCTCATTATTGCCATGGATAAGACAAAAACCTCCCCATTAAAGCCCAAAATTGTAACTTCTTCAGGCAAACTTTGGAGCTTCTCCAGTCCAGACAGCAGCATCTCTCCTCTCTGCTTCTCCCGCCAAACCCTCCTCAGATCAGAACCGCTGAGCCTTATTTTATAAGTTCTGGCAGGACTGTGGTCCAGATAATTATCCTCGTGGATCATTTTTGACATAAAAAAAACATAATACATTCTTGCATATATATTAATACAAACGTTATTAGTATTTAGTTTATTTATGTTTTTATTTTCTATTTACTTTAATGTGACAATGTAACACAGTAACGTTAATAGAGCACAGCGAACTACACTCATGGCTGGAGGCGGGGCTTCAGCCGTCAGTGGGTCAGTGGAAACACAACAGTTACCGAGTAGAGCAGAACCAAGTGGAGCGGAGCCACGCCAGCTAAAACGAGCCAGTGGAAAAGATTACCGTTCGTGTCCCTGCTGAAGAAAAGTGCTCCCACAGCATGATTCTGCCACCACCAAATTTCACTGTGGGGACAATGGGTTAGGGGGGTTTTGCTATAGAGACTTTTGCCTTCAGGCCAAATAGTTCATTTTTGGTCTCATTTGACCAGAGCACCTTCTTCATACCACTGTGTCCCCTACATGGCTCGCAGCAAACTGCAAATAGGAGTTCTAATGGTTTAGTTTCAACTACAGCTTTCTTCTTGCTGGTCTTTAATAAAGGCCAGATTTGTGCAGTACACGGCTAACAGTTGTCCTGTAGACAGATTCTCCAACCTAAACTGTGAATCTCTGCAGCTCCTCCAGAGCTACCATTGACCTCTTAGCTGCTTCACTTCACAGAGCTGTAATTACACAGGGATTACATAATGAACAGGTGGTTGTTTATAAACTGGTGACTTCAGTCGGTTGCACTGGATTTTATTCACGTCAAAGCGGACTCAATACAAATACTCGCTGCACTTGATTTGTAGAAAATGTAAAAACAAACCTTGCATCATTTTCTCCAGTATCACAATTATGCGTTACTTTGTGTGTGTTTTGTCGCATAAAAAAGAAAAAGAATGGCTTGAAGATCGTCTGCAGAGCTTCATGTCTCTCCCCAGAAAGACAAACGTTATCTCCGACAACCCAACAGAATAACGTTGATGATGTTTTAAAGTTACTCACTGAGTCCCCTCCTTCTTCCCAGCGCTAGCCGCCCTCCTGTCCTTCGTATCGGGCGATGAATCATCGTGTTTCACGGCTCTCCTCTTCATCGTTTGATGTTAGTAATCCTCCACTATTAAAACTCCCTACTGCGTGTTTTGAACCGTCTGGCCTTGCAGTGCACTTTGACCCACTCCTGAATGACCAAAGAGGAGTTTAAACACCAGGAAAGGGAAAAGGGAGGTGCCAGGGTTGTTAAGGTGGCACCGCTTCACCCCTGGTTTTTTACACGACACATTACTACTGAGAGTGTAGCTACCTTAAATGAATTACAAAATCAGAAAAGTTCAACTTTATTACCTGAAATTATTTTGAAATTAACCAAGTAATACAGAATAAAAACTAAACAGGGGACTAATTAAAATGTAGTTATAAAAACCATTAAGGTGGATCAAAACTTTTTATCCAATTTGAATAAATAACTGAATCTGACTGCACTGTTCAATGGTTAGTTATGAATTGGAATGCATGTGCCTGTCTTGAAATCTATATGATTTGATTGAATTGACTTAGCCCATTTTAAAGTTACCCACCTTTCACACAATGCGACAGGAAACAACACCCAAGTATTTTTACCTCTGCCTTCCTCCCTCCCTGTTGGATGGAGTAAGGGGGAGTCAGGTTTAGCCTAAATCGGCTCAGTTATGATTGAGGTGCAAACACACCCTCCATTTCTGCTACCTGTATGACCCCTTCTCTTTTCCAATGGTTATAATCAGTCTGACAGAGAGAGGTATCCCCAGTCCTTGTGNAGTCAGGTTTAGCCTAAACCGGCTCAGTTATGGTTGAGGTGCAAACACACCCTCCATTTCTGCTACCTGTATGACCCCTTCTCTTTTCCAATGGTTATAATCAGTCTGACAGAGAGAGGTATCCCCAGTCCTTGTGGTTTTTAGTATAACAATGGCCACCAGTGAGCTCTACATGGACACACTTTATCAGTGTATTATTTAACTTAGTACCCCTACACATTCTAAAATGGCCAAACCCTAACACTCAGTAGTTTAATCTAACCTCCCCAACAACCCTATACCATTCCAAACCCTTTGTGAAGTGCCTTGAGACGGCCTGTGTTGTGAATTTACGCTATATAAATAAAACTGAATTGAATTGATCAATTTGGCATTGCATGTTAAACGTTCCTATAAAAAATAAAAACAAAAGCAAATTTTAAAAACTGCTGTTGTACGTCAGCAATGGAGTTAAAACAATGCCAATGACAGGAGAAAACAGTAAATGAGTTACTAAAAGGTTTTCCTGATTATGCAAATCAAGTCCAACATGAAGGAATGTTTGTTTTTTGAGATTTAAAGCAACACACACACACTACAAAGGTCCTGGGATCAAACCCCAGTCTGGGATCTCCTGCAGGTTTATTTCTCCTGTGCAACTGTCGGTTGTCTCCAGGAAGGGCACTGCTGCTTCCTCCCACAGTCCAGAAACGTGCATGTTAAGGCATGAGTGTGTGTGCTGTGGGTGTCTGTTTGGGCCTGGTGACATGGTGTTCCAGAACAGAACGGCATGAAGGTAATATAAAACACACGCAAAAGAGGTTAAGATGATCAGAGGTTGAAGTTGATCCTTTTGAGATTAAAGTGTGAGCGATTTACAGATGCAGACATATTTGATGGCAGCCCTGCTAAAGACGTGTGAAAAGCCTTTCTCGAGTACATTAAATCACTAGGTAGAAAAACCCAAAGCCAAGGAATAACTGTTTTTGACCAAATTACTGTTGGCACATTTGTTTGGTACACCTCACAATTCTTTTGAAATAAATGTGTTCTTTAAAATTGATCCTTTACTTTTTAAACTGGACAGTTTCAAGGAACTCCCTAGGACTCCCAATCTATGACCTTCAGCTTCCCTGGGGTATAATTTGACCTCACACAGAGGCACGTTTTGAGCCAAAGGTCAAGAGGCTCCCCAACATGGGCGAGGACCCATGTTGAGGAGTGGTGGCCTAGTGGTTAGAACAGGAGGTTTGTGTTCCAGAGGGGAAACAAGGGGCCAGGTTCGTATCCCATAGATTGCCACTCTGGGTCCCTGAGCAAGACCCTTAGCCCCAGAATGCTCCCCGGGCGCCGCACAATGGCAGCCCACTGCTCCCTGTAAGGGATGGGTTAAATGCAGAGGACAAATTTCATTGTAATGTACATGTGCAATGACCAATAAAGATGATTATTATTATGTTCATCTTGTCACCGTGGACAGTGAGCAGGATGATAAGAAAGGCAAAAAAATCCCCAGAACTCACTGTTAGAGAACTGCAATAAAAAGTGGCATGTGAGGGTTGTAACAACCAATAGGCACTGTCTACTTTTTGTCCTACCATCACAAACGTACACATGGAGTCTGCTGAAACCTTAGCTGGAACTGTTTGCTTCAGTCCAAAGAGTCTAAATTGTATCTTTCCTGTAACAAACACTCCAGGTGGGTTTGGTATGAAACAAACAATGATTATCAAGTGCAGTGGAGGACCTATGATGCTGTGGGCCCTGAGAACCTTGTTAAGAGTGGCATCATAGACTCTGACATAAAAGGACATTTAAAATTTACGTCAGTTGGACGGGTCGTCAGTGGATCTTTCATGATAATGATCCAATCTTTATGGCTAAAGAGAGGAACTAGGAGTCCTGGTGAGCTAGAGAAATTTTGCAAAGAGAAAAAGGTTAAAGGTCCCTCTCTCTGTATGCTCCAAGCTTGCGAAATGTTGCAAGAGAAGACTAAGTACAGTTAGATTGGAAAAAGTTACAGTCAAACATGTTTGCTTAATAATTTTATTATTTGAAAGACAATGGTTATGACTAATAAATTGACATATTTCACAAAAGTATTCACCATAACAGAGCTTCGTCATGACACTCGACAGAGCTGACTGGGACTCAAAGAAAACAAATACAGTAACATGTAGAGAAATTCACAGTGGTTAATAGGTGATTAAGGAGCCACCAAGGGCCATTAAGGGCCACAGCTGTCATTAGAATAAATAGAGTCTGTTACAGACAACCAGTTCAATACTTGTGTGGCTCAGCCTGTATGAGAGAGTCAGCGGAGAGGACGTTAGCTCCGGTAGAGCCCTCTGGACTCTGGTGACTCAGATACACGCCAAACGTCACCTAAAATTCACAAAAGAACAAACACATTAAACAATGTTGTCAAGCAGTAGCATTTCTGAACTTGCACAAGAAACCTCAGAAAAGCTTTATTGCCAAGTACGTTTTTGGACATACAAGGAATTTGTTTTGGCGTAGTCGGTGCAATACAATACAAATTAAACAGTATAAACATATCTACAATATAATATAAATATATGTGCACAGCACACACAGCATCAAAGTGACTCAGCAGTGATTGTTTTGGACCCACCTTCCCAGCTCGGTAGGCGGACAGGCTAAAGAGTGGCTCTTTAGTTTTGGTCCCTGTGTCCTGGTCTATTCCAATCATCTGGCACCTTCCACACTGACCTGCAACCTTTGGGTTTATCACACAGAGAACACATTCAGTCCTGAAAGAAATCCTGCTTTCACCAGGTGTTGAAGGTTTCACAATTTGTCTCCCAGTGCCTGCTCACCATGAATCGTGTGTTGCCAATAATCAAGTGTGACCAATTATCCTCCTCAAAGGGTTCTGCTCCAGCGATGACTAAATTGGCACGGAAGCGCCTGATGACACTCTGTGTGTCGAGGAGCTGATCGCCCTCACAGCCGTCCTGCCTGTGGAAATTACATGTTATTTTTCCCATGCTGCACAAAAAGAGCCACTGTAATGGAAATGCGCGGTCTCATCGTGTCCCGGAGCGGTGGGGAGCTTTGAATAACTGTCTTGTGTTCTAACCTGCTGCTCATTAGATCCTGAATGAGCTTCACGCTGGCACGGTTGATCATGAGATACTGAGCTTCATTCACCAGGGAGAGAAGCGGGGAGTCGGCAGCTAGAAGAGAAAGACCTTATATCACCACAAAAATGTGTTTTATTTCAGGAAAACATTCTTATTTACAGCTTCTGCAAACTGTTTCCAGAGAAAAATCTGAAACATGATGTCCTTTGTTGATGACGAGGATAAACAGGTGATTTATTTTAAATTGTCAATACTGATCAAATGTTTACTGAAGAAACATTTTACGATAGGAAATAATGGGTAAGACAGATACATCTATCATGAGTACGCTTTTTTTCTGCCACAAAGAGCAGCTGCAGCGCTACGCTTTATATCCTATGAACTTTTTCACATTTTGTCATGTTTCAACCCCAAACTTTAATGTATTTTAATGTGAGTTTATTTGATAGACCAGTACAAAGTTGTGCATTATTGTGAAGTGAAAGAAAATAATACTTTCTATATTTATTACTAATACAAAGTGTGGCATGCATTTGTATTCAGCCCACTTTACTCTGTTACACCTACTGGCTCAGCTTCTACTGTGACTAACTCTATGTGCTCTCTTTCATCTTTTAGACTTGAAAACTGGCTCAGAGTTCATCTGCTTAGCTGTGTTTCTCTCCTAGATGAAGCCTCTAAAGGAGCTACTTCCATTAATGTTTTACTTTTCTCTCACATAGAAAGTACCTCTGGATCAGTGCTTCTGTGGTTTTGTTTTGTCTTTGTTCTGTTCTCTCAAACCCCCAGTCGGTCGTGGCAGATGGCCGCTCACACTGAGCCTGGTTCTGGTTCTGCTGGAGGTTTTTTCCTGTTAAAAGGGAGTTTTCCTCTCCACTGTCGCTACATGCATGCTCAGTATGAGGGATTGGTGCAAAGTCAATGCAAGCTATCTCTACATGCTCATCCAGGAGGAGTGAATGCTGCAAGTCACTGATGGATGGAATCTGCTGGGTTTCCTGGGTTTCATCTGACTGCACTGTTTGATAGTTAGGATTAATTGGAATGTATGTACCCAACTTGAATTAAAGTGCCTTGAGACAAGGTGTTGTAAACTGGTGCTATATTACTAAACAGAATTGAATTGATCCTAATCCAGTGCAACCAGTTGCCCTCAGAAGTCACCAAATAGTCCAGCCGTGTGTAATTTAATCTCAGTATAAATGCAGCTGTCAGTGAGGATGTTTTTTGAGAGGTTTAAAGCAGGGTTAGGTTCTAAAACAATGTCCCAAGCTTTGAACATTTCATAGAGCTCTGATCAATCCGGTCAACCTGGTCAGACTGGAGAAGAAGATGGATGGAGCAAAAACATGAGGAAAACCTGAAACAGGCTGGAGAAGACTTGAGTCTGAGGCAGAGGTTCACCTTCCAGCAGGACAACGACCCTAGAAATACAGCCAAAGCTACAGTGGTTTAGCTCAAAGCATATTCATGTGTTAGAATGGCCTAGTCAAAGCCCAGACATTAATCCAATTAAGAATCTGTGCAAGATTTATGATGCTTTCCACCCAGTCTGACTGAGCTTGAGACAAACCCCAAAAGACTGGTAGCTGTAACTGCAACACAAGGTGGTTCTACCACTGTGATGTATTCAGCACAGGAGGGCTGGATACAAATGCATGCCACACTTTTCAGATTTTTTGTTTCTAAAACATTTTAAAAATCATAATTCTCCTTCCATTTCCAACAATAAAATCCCCCAGAAAATATACACCAAATGATTTTAAATGCGATATGAGTACACATTAAAAAGATCAGGGGGAATGAATACTTTTTCAAGAAACCATATGACCAAGAACAATTTAGGTTCTTAATATGTGTTTAAATGATTAACTCAGACAAATAAAGAAGAAAATAATCCCTTTAATGCTGTATAGCATAACAATCTGTAACGCCCCAAACAATAGTCTGATCCAGATATAAATGGGGATTTTATTCCTGCGGGAAGGCTGTCTCAACCTGTGAAAACAGTTCAGGAAAGTTTCACGTGGTGGAGTTGAGTTAAAGCTGAGAGGATAGTCAAGATGATGCCATCCAGACTATCTCACGCTGGGTTTGAAGACAAAACATTGAACAGAAAGCCTGGATTACAAATGACGAAAGACATAGGCCTGTAGCAGTAATGGAGGATCAGCGAAAATGATGTATCTGTTGCATTGTGGGGAAATAAAGGGTGGGAGAAATATTAGATTTTTTTAGCTTAAGCTGAATTCAGTAAAAGGTAGAAAAAAAGAGTTGCATCAAAGGCAGTGATTTCAGAATATGCAGTCTCCACTCTATACCAGGTCCTACAACACTCCAGATTTCTTAGATCATCTCTTCATGGTCAGAAAGCCATTAAACATTATATTTGGTCTTAGGTTTTATTACAGGTTCAAGATGAGATAACTCTGCTTTCACAGGGTCAGGATGTGAAAGGTTTAAAAAGTTATCAAACCCTTTTGCAATTCTACCCACCATCTTCCAAATATCTGAGACCATGACAAATAGTTTCCAACCCTTTTACCACCTTTAAAGCCACAGATATCCTGTACAATTCAACTGAAAACAAGCAAACCTGTTAGAGGAAAAACTGTATGTCTGCACTAAGGAGTAATAAGAAGCATTTTCTTCCAAAGGAAACATCCAGGCCAATAAAACTCACAAACATGACAGAGTTCAGGCTGTTCCGTAAGCAGATTTAGCCAAACTATCCTAAAAACTTGTGGAAAAATGTGTTTTGATCTGATCCAACCAAACGTAAACTTTAAGACCACAGCTCAACTAGATCTGCTTTGTACAAAAACAACACTTCACCAGAACACCACACCACAGTAAAACATGGTGGTAGTAGCATCATGCTGGGGGATTGCTCTTCTTCATCTGAAACTGGGACTTTTTTCAAGGGGAATGAAATTATGAATGGTATCAAATACTAGAGGACCGAAAACCTTCAGGTTCACTGTCATAAAGCTGAAGATAAATTGGTTTATTTTTCAGTCCAAGTATACATCCATTTCCACAAAAAAAATAATGGCTTCTCCAGAGGAAAAATTAAAGTATAGAACAAAACCAGACAAACAATCTGTTTGGTCACCTGAAGAGGGCCATGGAGAAGAGACAATAGCTCTGATAGCTCTGGTCAAATTTTACAGGGCAGTTGTGAGATGTGCAAAGCTGAGAGACGCCTACCAAGGAAGTCTGAATGCTGGGAGTGAAAAAGAATGTGCTTTAACAAACTATTGTTTTAAGGGTGTGCACACTTACCAGATCATTGCAACCTTAATTTGTATATTTTCAAGTTGAAATGTACAGGATGGATGTCACATTAGACATTACCCTAACTCAGACTAAAAATGTTTGAAAATTATTTATAGTGGTCTCAATTTTTCCAGTCGTAAACAACCTGGAACTTTGAAACAGGCTGAAAGAGGGAGTTCATGCAGGTCAGGAGCTTTCTGTGGAGGAGAACAGCAGCTTGTAGCATTGATTTCTTTCTCCTTTATAACCTTGGAGATGTTTTACATGAAAAAGAAGCATTTAATCCACTAAAGGAAAGCTCCTAACCCAAAAGGATACCATATCTTCTTCATTTCTCAGTATGTATTCTTCTGTTGGAATAATTTCTTTTAGCTATTATCTATTATTTTTGACAATTAGAGAGGACTGGAAACTTTGGAAACCCTTAAAAATCTAAATATTCTGCTAAGTAAGACCTTGATGACCATCGGATGTGTGATATTAGTTGATTTTTGGAGTGAAATTAGATTGTAGTGTTTCCAATTAAAAGGATGATAATAAAGTTAATGGTCAGGTTTCGTGAACAAAGGTCTGACCATTACAACTTGTTTGTAGAACAGCAGTGGGTGTAACAGCCATAAATGAACCCAGATGTTCTGACCAAATAAAGGGACCATTTATATTAATTCTTGTCCTTGTAATGGAAAACATGGAGGTATTGATTTCATCATCTGGACTTGTTTGATTGCACCTGCAAGCAGCTGAGCAATTTATGCCGTAAAACCAACACATATCACAAAGTTTAGGCTGTTTTTGAGCAGATTAGGTCAAAAAGCTGATGTTTCACTAAATATTTACTAGTTATTAGAGTTGTATGTTGTATGTGAACTGAACCAAGAACAGATGTCCCTCACAATTATATGGCAGGGGATAAGGGTGAGCTTTTATTGTATTGTTCATCATAGAAATGGTAAATGATTATTACTTTCTCCACAGCTGGCTCCATAAGAGCAGCAATAAATATCAATAAATTTGAAAATATGATTTAATGCAGTTACGGTTTCCAGTTTAGTGATAAAAATCAAACTTCTTTATGTAATTGGTGTCCCAAAGAAATCTATTTGAAAACTGGTATGTTTTTTAAGAGCGGTATTTGTGTTTGTGGGGCCATACAATTGCCTAAATAAGACCACAAAGAAGCTGTAAAAATGTTTTTATCGTCACTTCCATTGTTGTCCCAATAAATACCACAAAATATTGTTATACACATTTTAAGCCCATATCACCCACCCCTAGCTGGGCATCTTCACTCAGAAAATGTGCTGATGATGCTAGAGCAGTCCACACCAAACTAATGCAAGATGGTGAACCACTTTAACTACTTTGACACCAGATGTCTGAGAAAAATTATCTTAGCTTGATAAAAAGTTGTTAAAAATGGATAAAAATGTTAAATCTCTTGCATAAAAGGAAAAGCTCTGAAGTTAAAGCAGTGCAAACTCCAAACTTGATGCATTGTTAAACCAAGCATCCAGAGCACAATTTGATGTTATCAGATATTTTCATTCTGCCACATGCAGATAATAGCAAACGGATCAGCGGGTTCTCCTGGACTAGCTGAGTCTTCAGTCTAAAATCTTCTATCTGATAGTTTGGCAAACAGCTTTTTTCTCATATTTCAAAAATGTCTTGAATTAATGAACCAGTTTTGAATTTTCTTTTCATGTAATAGAGGTGGGCTGAGAAGAGGCCTACCCAAAAAAGTACTGTTCAAATGTGCAAGGTCTAAACTTTTTACCATTTATATGCAAGGGTATCCTCTGGTTCTGTTTTAATAGGCTACAAATATGGCATACATTTTCATTCAGCCCCACCTAAGTCAAAACTATTCAGAACCACTTGTGTGTAATTACAGCTGCAGGTCTTTTGGGGTACGTCTTAACCAACTTGTTCTTTGCAAATTAACTCAACTACCCAACTACTCTGATCGGCTTGCTTGTCCCTGCTGAAGAAGAGCATCTCCGCCGCATGATGCAACCATTGTTGTGTCACCTACATGTCTTATGGCATCCTAGTTGTATTTTTACTGCGATTAAAGTACTAAAAAGTGAACTCTATTTCTTAATCAATGGATGTCTTAAGGGGGTTGGTTGCAGTGGATTTTATTTAGGTGTATCAGCTTACAGAGGACTGAATAGATATGTATTCCACACTTGTCAGTTTTTAATTTGTGAAAATCTTTAAATGCATGTGCCACATTCACTTTACTGTTATGTACTACTTTGTGTTGGTTTTTTACATAAAATCCCAAATCAGTTTGGGGTTGAAACAGGACAAAATGTGGGTAAATAAATAAATAGTTCTCCTGTGGCTGCAGATGGTAGCACTGTTGCCTTGCAGCAAGAAGGTCCTGGGTTCAAATAGCGGCCTCTGGTCTGTCTGCATGAGGTTTGCATGTTCTCCCTTTGCATGCCTGGGTTCTCTCCAGGTACTCCAGCTTCCTTCCACAGTCCAAAAACCTGACTTTTAGATTAAATGGTCGCTCTAAATTTCCCTTACATATGAGAGTGTGTTGGTTGTTAATCCTGTGTGTCTCTGTGTTGCCCTGTGATGGACTGATGACCTGTCCAGGGTGACTGCTGTAGTTAGACACCAGCTCTCCCATGACCCTGCATGGACAAGTGGGTATGGATGGATGGATGGATGGACGGACGGCTGGATGGATGGGTTTGGAATGGACTGTAGCTACCTTCAGCTGGCCTCCTCTTCATTTCTCGAGTGTAATCAGAACGCTGTCTTATCAGGCGGCATGGCTGTCCAAGGAAGTCTGAAAGCCATGATGCAGCCTCATCTCCACAGTCCATCATCTCCACCCTGGGGGACAGAAGAGGATTATTTTACAGGAAGCCCAGGAGGGATTTCTTCCGTGCTTCATGCTTTGTGCTATTTGCTGCGACATCTAATCCAAGAATCAGTGAATTAATAGTGTTTTTTCTTCCCGGTGACATGTTATGTGGGGATATGTCGGAGGAGATTAATATCTCTTTCTCATTGTTTGTTTTGCTATAAAAAGTCGTGAGCAACAGGACCTTTCTAAGAAACAGAGAAGGAAGCCTAGCACACAGAACACCGCTAAGGGAGCAAAGCTCTGACAGAAGAGAAACATGTTAGACAAAGGATGAATCTATGTATTTTCTTCCCCCAGTGCCATCAGAAGATTTTACTCACCTGTCACCGCAAACTTTACTGTTACACACACGAGAGTTTGTGTGCAACCGAACTTCATCTTCCAGGGGGACCGAAATGGTATCCATTCCTGCAGGGCAAGGAGAGAAGTGGGAAATTCTCTTACAAAGTCATGGGAGAAAATTAATCTGATTGAGACTTTTCTTGTTAAGCAGTGCATCTATTCTCAGTAAAACATGCAGAGACTCCCTGACCCGATGCCTGCAGGAACAATGTCTTTGAGGGAAGGTGGACCTGTGGGCGAATGAGGCATAAACGCGTCTCTCTCTTCTGACTCAGACACACGCCGTTCTGATTTACCACCATCCAGCCTCTGTCATACAGTAAACCCAGCGGTCCCAACGGCCAGTCGTGCACCTGCATAAAGAACAGCCAAAAGTCCAATCAAAGTAGGCAAAGCGAGAGAAAAACACAAAGAAAATAAGTGATGGACTGAAAAAAAGGGTTTCTTGTGCTCAAACCTCATATGCACCGCACGATTTGATGGGGTATATGTAGATGTTGGTCAGAGTGTAAGCCTCCCCAGGGCTTTTTGAGTCTCCATGTCTAAATCCTTTCTGAGACACTTCTGAGGATTTCTTCTCTGCTCCTTTGTGGTTTTCTCCATTAGAAATTTCAACTGAAGGGTGTTCATTTGATCCCTCTGATGATGCCCTGGCTGTTTTCAGCTTCTGCAGCCTTACTTGGTCTACCGTGACGGGTTTCTCCACAAAGCACTCAGCAACAAACTTCAGGAACTTTTGACAGTCTTCGAACGTCGACATGTAGCCAAAGGACACGCGGACAGATCCGGTCGGCTGGCCGTCCACCAAATCCATGTTGTCCCCGCAGACATGACCTGCCTTGTAGAGTAAAAACGCTTTTTGTAATTTATATACAATGCATTGCAAAATAATTCCTACACTTCTAACCTTTTCACATTTTATGTTACCACAAACATGAAAAGTTTTATTGGATTTTTATGTGATAAACCAACACAAAGTGATGCACCATTGTAAAGTGGAAAATATTAAAATGATACGTGGTTTTCAATTTCAGGGTCGTATGTATTTGTCAAGCCAAGGTGGGACATGCGACAGCTTAAAAACATTTTAGCAGAGTAGAAATTTACCCCAGAAGAGGTTAAAGGTTTTTAGGTTAAGAAACGAGGCCCTGATGCTGCTGCTTCTGAATGTGTGTAGTTTCTGTTCTTTTGGGACACATCTCTCAGGCTTTAATTATCAAATAACTATGTCTGACAATGAAATGACTTTAATTCTGTTTTAAGGAATTAATATTTGTGAAATAATAAATACTGGGTTTGTAATCCCAACCAGGCTTTTTTCCTCCTCCCTCGCTTCAAAAGAGAAAAGACAGGATGTCTGTTTCATTGTTTTACACCTTTCCATGCAGTTTGTCGTGACTTTACACAAGGTATAAAGTGTAGTTCCTGTGACTCAAGCACCGGTTATAGTTTTTGCTGCGACAGGAACCTCTCTCCCACACTCTGTGGCTAAATGAGATGTTGACCAATTTCTCGCCGAATTAATGGCTTAGCATCAGCAGCTGTACGGTACACGACTGTACACGTGTTGGACCCCCACAGTGAAAACACACAAGAAATACCCTGAAAAATTTGAAGGTCTTTGGAAATTAGGTTCAAGGGAAAAACATTGTGGGTCTTCCTTAAAACAAGCCTATATTAATGTGTTAGAATGGTCCAGTCAAAGTTCAGACCTAAATCAAATTGAGAATCTGAGGTAAAACATTAATAGTTTTCGTTTTACTTCACAATTCTGCTACTTTGTGTTGTTCCATTACATAAAATCCCAATAAAATGATAAAATATGAAAAGGTTAAAGGAGTATGTAAACATTTTGACTCTCTTTAGTTGCTGTAAGTCTCTCACCTGCAGATTTCTCTTCATCTGCTGGTTGGTGATCCCGAGGAAGGCCTGACAGGCCCCGGTGTTGCAGAAGCAACCTGTTCGCACATGAATATTATACAAGCTGGCCATTCTGTCAACCTGAGGGCACCAGAGAGAGAACTGCTGTAGTATTTCCCAGACCTTCCTATGCATAAACATGCATTAATGAAGCAATTAAAACATGCAATTAATCCCTTCAATCACATGTACCTGTGAGTACCCAATTATCTGTCCACTAGAATCCAGGAGGTTGAAGTTCACGATTGGTCCCTGAGTGATTGGACTCTCAAACTGGCCCTCCGTGTATATCTGAGCCACTGGTCTGCCGTTGCCATGGCAAAGACTTGAGAGCAGTGTGTAAGTGTAGCGTGCCAGTCCAAAAGTGTGCTGTTGGATGTTGTGTATGCTCCCTGCAGGCGAAAACAGATACAGACGATAATAGCTTTGGTGTTACCCCGTTGCAGGTTCTCATCAGAAATAAAACTGCACATGCATTATGATTCTAATATTAAAAAGACAGATGCCAAAAAGGATTCTTACCTGTGATCCTGTAAAGAGATTCAAATGCATGGTTTAAAGCAATGATTTCCAAGAAGGAGACTGTGCCATCTTCAAATCTTTTATCATAGAAAACAAACACATTGCAGTTCAAAATAAAAATGCAGAGTCCAGATGATTTTTCTGGCTGTTACAACACTTTACCTGTCAGAAATGTTTTTCGCCTGCACATAATAATCTTCTCCAGAAAGGTAAGCTGCTGCTGTGCCTCCTCCAAAATAAGACTTTTTTAGCATGCCTGCTGCGTCGTTACGGACAAGAAGAGCCCCCAGACCTGTTGGGAAGCCAAATATCTTGTAGAAGGAAATGGGAATGAAATCAGCAGGGCAGACCTGTAGGTTTAGAGAGGAACAACTGACGTACGAGGCTGCATCGAGCAGCACAAACCAGCGACCTCGGAGGTCGCACGCTGGGTAAAGGCGTCTCGCCTGGATGCCTCTCACATGGCTAAGAGGATACTTCCTCCCTGAGAAGTTGCTCTGTGCTGGATAGCAGAAAAGATGTGGTGTTTGGCAGAAAACATCTTCTCCCTGAACTCTATCCTTTGCCATGGTTGTCAGTTCCTGTGGGGAGACAGGAAGGGCAACTACCCCCAGGGCTGAAGTCAGTCCTCTAATGCCAACAACAGATGTGTGGCTGTCAGTAAGATAGCAGAAGAAACTCCCAGCGTCCCTCTCAGTCTCTGAGCTCCAAGGAAAGCTCTCAGCCACTAACTTGAGAGCAGCTGTACAACCAGAAGTGAAGATCACGGAGTATTCTTTCGAGGTGGTGTTAAAATGCTCCAACACTCTGCGAGAAATGATCAGCTTTTAGTCCTTTAGAGCTCAATATTTCAGTAATCCTGAATTGCAAGATGAGGCTCTACCTGTCTCTGACCTGCTCCACAGTATCATGTGTTAAACTGCTGCTGGGATTGTGGCTGTGGGGGTTTCCTAAAAGCAAAAAGAGGTTTTAATTTAGGAGTGCCTCAAGAAACATTTCAAAGGAATTCAAGAATAATATGCTGCTGTAAAACACAGGCTATTGAACCATGACACACAATGGCCTAATTAGTAAATAGAGTCCTGCTGTGTGTAATTTAATCTCCATATAATTCCAGTTGTTCTATGAAGGCCTCAGAGAACATCTGTGATTAAACAGTATCATGAAGGCCAAGGAACATAGCAGACAGGAGAGGGAGGAAATTGTGGAGAAACTTTAAACATCTCAGAGAGCACTGTTCAGTCCATCATGTAACCACAGATCAAGTATTGTACAACTGCAACCATACCAAAATATGGTTATCCGCCTACACTGACAGGCTGGACAGGCAGAGCTTTAACCAGAGAAGAAGACAGCATCCCTGATCCACTGTGCAGATGGGAGAATCTGTTGACAGGACAACTATTAATAATGCACAAATCCGGGTTTAGTAGAAGAGTGACCAGAAGAAAGCCTCTGTTGAGTCCTGTCTGGAGTTTGCTACAAACCATGTAGGGGACACAGTACACGGGTGAAAGAAGGTGCTCTGGTCAGATGAGAAAATTTGACCTTTTGGCTTACATGCAGAATGCTGCATATGGCATAAAACTAAAACTATACATCCCCCCAAACACGCCATACCCACCATGAAACACGATGGAGGCAACATTATGCTGTGGGGATGTATATCTTCACTAGGGACAGGGACGCTAATCAGAGTTAATGGAGAGACGGATGGACGTAAATACAGGCAGTCTGAAGGAGAAGTTGTTAGAAGCTGGAGACGTGAAGCTGGAGCTGAACCTAACAGCAGAACAACCCAAAACATACAGCCGGAGCTGCAATTTAATGGTTTAATTCAAAGCATATTCAGGTGTCAGAATGGTCCAGTTAACATCTAAACTTAAATCTTACTGGGAATGTCTGGCAAAACTTATTTTAGGAAGATGAGCTGGCAAAAATATCAGTCCCTATGTGCACAGGGGGGCTGAACTCAAACGCACGCCACACCTTTTAAAATGTTTGTGCCAGACTTTGAAAACCATGGATAACGTTCCTTCCACTTTACAACTTTGCAGTACAGTCACATAAAACCTCAATAAAATTCATCGACGTTTGGGGTGTGAATACTTTTGCAATGCGCTGTAAACAGTTCGTCTCAGGATCTGGGTTCGGTGAGCACTGGGTTCAGGTGCGGATAAACCCGTCCACTGCGATGTTCAGTACTGTCTGGACGGGTGGGCGTCTGGTCGCCATTGCCCACCCTGATGCCCACCTTAGGCGGCGCTATTAACAAATGACCTTTATTGCGTCACCGAGATAAAATGAACACAAACATGAGACTTTCGGTCTTTTCTCACCGTACAGATTCGTGGAAATGTCCCGGAAATAGTCCCTGAGCAGAGACTCCGGGTACAGAGTGGCTGCAGCATGATCCAGATATGTAACTCCTGTTTATTACAGAAAAACAGGCCCGTTATAATTAGAGCCAGCAGCGACAGTCCTCTGAGCAGCGCTGCACACCATCTCTCTACCTTTGGACCTCCGGAACTCCTGCTCCACGACGTCGCGGAAGTTTCCCCCATAGCCGTATTGACTGCAGCATTGCTGGAAAGACTCAAAGGAGCAGAGAGTGTGGATATCCATCGGTGCAGAGCTCACCGAGAGGCCGCTGAACGCACTTCAACACGCTCCTACTGTTACAGCATTATCAGCTCCAAAGTCCAGAGATCAACACCGACTGCAGGGTTCAAGTCGCTCCGTCCGGAACCAAAGCCTGCGGGCTGGGAGGATGGGTCACATGCAGAACATGTGGGGAACCTCAGTCATCTGAGTGGTTTTACTCAGGTTCTGACTTAATTCAGTTCCCGAATAGATCACCGATCCAATCTGAACGCATTCTCAGATACTTCCGTTTTATCCAAAGGACTTCTTTACATAACGAGTCAGTGGCGGTTCTGGTAGAAATGAGGCCACGGGTTCATTACTTTTTCTCTCCCAGTCCCAGAGGTAGGCAAAAATTGTATTCTTAAGTAAAAGTAGCACTACTTCAATATATTTTACTCAAGTAGAAGTAAAAAGTAGTCATTCAAGCAAAGACTTAAATAAAAAGTAAAACATCAGTTGTTTAAAGGCTAGTCGGTACTGAGTGACTGTAACATCTGATTGAATTTGTGAAAATGATGTAATCAGACAGAAAAAAATAGCAATAGTTTTGGTATTTTAGAGAATATAATAAAAAAATCTTCATTATAGAATAACAAATTCATGCAGAAGAAACACACTTTCCAAATCCCACTTTTTCACATATTTATTGAATATAACTGCATATAAAATAAATATGGGTTCTGATGAAGCTCGTTTAAAAGGACTGTTAAGCCATATCTATCTATCTATCTATCTATCTATCTATCTATCTATCTATCTATCTATCTATCTATCTATCTATCTATCTATCTATCTATCTATCTATCTATCTATCTATCTATCTATCTATCTATCTATC
>JAHUTJ010075268.1:0-18658 GCA_036250325.1 Characodon lateralis | reverse complement strand
CTGAAATATTTCAGTTAGTGTGCAATGAATCTAAAATATATGAATGTTAAATTTTCATCATGACATTATGGAAAATAATGAACTTTATCACAATATGCTAATATTTTGAGAAGGACCTGTATATAGTTTATATAAAATGCCTCCATATCAGGACTACATGTTTTCCCCAGCACTTTTACGTCTCTGCACCAACCTTCATTTATATAAAAGCAGACTCCACCTCCTCGCCTCTTCCCCGATAGCTCCGCGCTGCGATCCGCTCGGAACAGCTGGAAGTCCGGCATCAGCAGTGCACAGTCTGGGATGTTTTCACTCAGCCATTTCTCGGTAAAGCAGAGAATCGCTGATCCGCGGAGGTCCATGTTTTTACCAGTGAGAAGAAGCAGCTCGTCCATCCTGTTGCTTAGAGAGCAGACATTTGCCAGGTGGATTGAAGGCAGTGGTGTGCGAAGTCCTCTTTTGCGGAGTTTTACCAGCACACTTTCCCCTCCAGCGCTTCCTGCGCAGTATCCCATAGAGTGCCGCAGCTCCACTTGCCAGGAGCTCAGTGAACCTCGGATCAATGAAAGATGGTGAAAAAATCCCAAGAGAGGACTCTCTGATGTTGAGAAGTTCCTCTCTACTGAATGAGACCACAGAATTGTGGCCCGAGACCACAGTACTGTGGCTCGAAAAACATAAAAACATACAAAATACAAAAACAAAGAGAGAGTGAAGCTCCACGGCTGCCATCGTCGGTGCCATCTTAGGTATAATAGAGGATCACGTCTCACCAGGTGGTTTTACCTTCAACCCTAGTGTCTCTCAATTGCACGTTCCAGATGATGGGTTCATGTGTATAGTGTGTCCCAATTCTCCAGAGTGGTCTTTCGCCCTGTCCCCTTTGTGCCCTCGATCCACACTTTGGCTAAGCGCGCCTTTAAGCTGACTTTCCTAAAGCATATTACTCGCAATTCATTGCTGCAGGTGACAAAACTAAAACCAACCACAACCATCATTGTAATCAACCATAAAATCAGAATAAGAACTGTGTAAACTTTAGACAGCAAGCCAACGATAATTTTTTTTTTATTGGTTTTCAAGGCTCAACATTGCAGACGTCATTGCAGACGGCTGTCGGTAGCCCATAACATTGAAATTACCTTTCGAACAAACACTGGTGCCATGTGATGTATGAGCCTCCTTCGGTTCCTGCGCTTTCTTGTCCTCAAAACGATTGCTTGTTGTAGTCTTCAAATAATTTTTAGCAGCAAGACTGCCAAAACAGCGACGGATCCTGTCATTTTTGATGTCACAGTTACTTTGCAGAGGTGCAAGTCGATAATGTAACCTGTACTGTCCCAATTATCCAATTTTGCACGCTTTTAACCTGCGCACTTCAACCCCTACATGAACTTTTTCAAAGTACACACTTCATAGAGGGGCATAGGGTGTAGTGTGGGTTTTGGAACAGGGCCTTCATTTTATTTTCTTATATTCAAATGAGTGGGCGGAGTTTTCTCTGTTGGGCTGGTCGGATCAGAGTGCAGTGACCTGAGAGACAGCAAACTGCAGCGTATATATTGCCCTTTGTAAGTTTCGTTTTCACGTGTATGAAGTGCTGGGTGTGGTGAGATACAGCTAGTTTGCATAAAAGTGACAGAGCCCTAAAACAGCTCCTTCTGAAAGGAGCTTAAAAAAGGGAGGAGGTGGAATCTCATTATCTGATAATATTGAAAAAATATAATTAATACGTTTTAGCCCATAGACCTATCCCAAATGTGTTAAAGGGAAGTATAATAGATCACCTTTAAAACTCCGGAACAGAAGATCACATAAATAAGTTTTCTTTAGTGTGAGAGAACTTTACTGTAATTACTCACATCCTTACATTAGTCATGCTGTTAACAGAAAAAGTGAAAACAATGTATTCCTGTTTTTGTAGTTCTTTCTGTTTCAGCTTTAATTGCCCTGCCAACGATGCTATCGCATTAAACGAGGTATACTCCAGGAGCTGTTCAATATTCAACTGTGAATACAATATTGCTAATTCCCCTCTTGGCCAAAAGAAAACAGCGAGCTATGATTTAAAATGACAGCTCAACAGGACAGTGTATATTCGAATGAGACCGTAAAATATAAGACCTCCTATCTTCTGACATCGGTCATCTTGGCTTTCTGAGGCTTTCCTGGGCAGGACTACCACCTGCCCTGCCTCCAACCTCTGACGGCTTGTAGATTGAAATGGAAATCGACAAGATCAAATGGGATCAATTACTAAATCTGCTGTTTGACAAAGAAGGCAGCCAGGCTGCCTGGGCAGAGATGGAGAATGGAAAATATGAGAGATTTGCCTGAGTGGGAAAAACATCTTTCATGGCTGAGTGGAAAAGAAAAACCAAAAGATTTGTGCACTCGGGTGGCTGAAAACAACAAGCACGATTGACAGTTTATTTAAGAGGCCATTAACTTTACATACGCAACTTCGAAAAGATACACAAGACCCTTAGGCTTTTGATTTTTCAAGAATGCACTGAGTTGAAAACATACCACATTAAAGCAAACACATCTCTTGCAAGGTGTTGGTGCTTACTTCCCAAATCATTTGCCTAATAGAAGCAGGACAAATTGGAGGAAAGTGACAGCTTGCCCTTTTGAATTGTATGTTAGTCTTATAAAGCTTCCTCCTATTGTAAATCATCAAAATAGTATATGCATCATGTTGTGTGTACTGTGTGCCATGAAACATGAGCATTAAAGGTTAGGAAAAGCCAGAGGTCTTCAAATCGGTTTTAGATATAACAACTGACCTTTACCTCTCAGTTATTTCTCTCTTAGAGTTTTACCTTTGTCATTTGACCTTGGCTTTAAAAAGGAACTGTGCTCATACCCATGTTATTATTCAATCTTACCTTCCATCCATCCATCCATCCATCCATCCATCCATCCATCCATCCATCCATCTATTGTCTCTACCTACTTGTTCTTGCAGGGTAATGGAGGGGCAGGTGCATATATCCAAGTACCATAGGGTGATAAGTTTTGGCATCCCTTAAACAGGTAGCCAGTCCTTCACATGGTAACACAGAGAAAGACAGGAAAAAAAAAAATGCTAATATGCACTCATACATAAAGGCAGTTAGGAGAGACCAAGTAGTTTAACGGTTATGTTTTTATACTGTGTCAGGAAGCCGTAGTTCAACCTGACCAACACATTCTATATTACGTATACTTCTGGAAAGGCTGAGAGGAATATTTGTATGGCCAGATACAGATGTTGAACGAGAAGACTTGTCTCATAGTCTCTGCATTAATTCTTCTCTAAGTTGTTATATCAGGTTGAGCTCAGAGCTCTGAATGCCAGTCAAGTTCCTGCACACCAGAGTCACTCTTCAATGTTTTTGTGGACCTTGGTTTGTGCAGTGGTCCAAAGTTCTGTTGGAGCAGGAAGAGGCCATTCCTAACCCGTTCTTGCAAAGTTGGATGCATGAAATTGTCAAAATTGTCTTTTTTATGCTGAAGAATGAAGAGCTAAATTTACTGAAAATAAGGGGCCAAAATTACCTTCTAAATAAGAAATGCCCCAAACCATAGAAAATTTAGACTAGATACATGGAGTGAGGCAAGTTTCACCCTCCTAGCAATTGCTAATCCCAGACTTATTCACTAGATTGGCAGACAGAGAGGTATGATTTGTAAACACATCTCCACTGCTCTAGAGTCCAGTGGTAGCATGCTTTACACCACTATATCTGATGCTTTGTATTGCACTTGCTTATATAAGGCTTGAGTGCCAAGGAAACCCATTTCATTAAGTGTTCTATGCACTCTTCTTGAGCTAATCTGAAGGCCACATTAAGTTTGGATGTCTGGATCTCAGCATCTGCTGACCCTGCTCCTTGAGTATACGTGGCCTACCACCTTCTACAAGTAACAGCTGACTGAAGGTGGCATCCTATCATGGAATTTACTGAGGTCCTAAAAGTGACCAATTCTTTCACAAATGTTAATAGACGAAGTCTGCATACTTAAGTGCTGGATTTTCTACAACTGTAGCTACAGGAGTGGTTGAAGAACTGGAATTCAATCATTTGGAGGGGTGAGCGAATACGTTTGACTATATAGTGTATTTAAAAGCTGACAATTGAATTATCTTTTACAATGCAATTTAGGATTTTAAAAAGTACTATCACAAAACAAAAGACTTGGCAATTTTCTGTAGTTTCTTTAGGTGTTGGAATTTCAATCTAATTTTAATGCTTCGTTTACATTACCTACGCACACCTATGTAAACAAACATCATGGGGTCTCTCAGAACAACGGTGGAATTTATAGCAGATTCCTAAACTCTGACCATTAAAAGTAAAAACCTTATAAGAATGATCAGAAAATGATTATTGTTCTTAGTTATAAGCTGAATAATGATTAATGAAGTGGTTGTTAACAAATCTACTGGATAACATCGGTGTTAGCCATGTGTAGCTTAGAGGACAGAACAGGTGTTAATGCTGCTTAATGTTTATTCAGACAATAACAGAATGGATCGATTACACCTGCAAGTATACTCACAGTATATTTATCTTATATATTGATTTGATAAGGATCTCTAAGCCAAAATCAGAATAGACACCAAAAGAAGAGGGGTGTTGCTCTGGCATCAGGAGATGTGACGGATACTTCTTGGTGCGTGAATAGTCTCATTATCGTTTAATATATTTTCACAAAACTGGAAAACCCTTTTCTATATTTTGCAAAAATACAAAAAAAGCAAGCAGACCAAAAAATACGGTGAATGCAAATGAAAAAAATCCAAACCTCATGTGCTCATGTTACTGGGTGGAGTTTGGTAAACTTGTTTAACTGATACTGCACATACTTTAGGTTACAAGGTGGTAGAGATAGAACTAAGTGTCTAAAAAGTCTCTTCTGCTGAAGATTTCTACATTTTAACCATCTTGATAAGAGCGTTCCATGTGGACCTTCGATCATTGTCAGAGTCCTCTCTTGGAATCTAATATTACTACCTGATCTCTTTTCTGTATATTTTTGAATGAGACTGGAATTAAGTCAAGGGTTTCCTCGTTTGCTTGTTCCGCTGTATTCTGCTGGGTTGGATAGAGGACAGGGCACTGAGTCAGCACATCAAGACGGCTGGATGGAGGAGCTGATTTAAACCATGGCCGAACCAGAGCTCAACTTTCATTAACTGTTGTCATTATTCCCCGGCTGCTGTCTGACAGATGGCATTGTGGGAAATCGTATTTTATGGCAGGTCATCTTTCATATCCAATTTCTCTTCCCATTTGATAAGAAGTTCTTGCTCCAGTCAGATTCATTTTGCAGTTTGAATATTGATCGGACTATTCACTTTTTCTCTTCTCCAGCCCTGGCTCTATTGCCTTTTTTTATACCAACATGTACTTCAAGACTCACAGGACTTAATAATATCTCGCTCTTGGCACTCGGTCTGATTTTGGTGTCTTTTGTTAAGTGATGTAAAGAAAAAAAAAGTTGTAAATCTTAAACCCAATTAACTCCTCTGCAGTTATTACTTCACAATTTTCAAGTTTGCATAAATACAATCATTGGCAGTAATTACTGTAGGGCCTAATTATCAGAGTGCATTTAATTTAGAGAGAGTAAGTCATGCAGTACAAACATGTCTAATGAGATATGCGAGTACAGCTGGGCTACTGCACTTTTTAAAATATTATCCTTTATGAACAAATACATTGAGGGCTGTTGCAATTAGCATCCGTCTACTAGTGCTTTCACACCTTTGGGATGCTTTTTACCATGCCAGAGTCAATTCATTTCAGTTAATTTATATAGTGCCAATTCACACACAAAGTTGGTTCTGTCGAATAATTGACTTGCAGCATTCACTCATCCTGGATGAGAATGTCGCAACAGTGGACTATCGCTTGTATTGGGTCATTGACTTTGCAGCAATCCCTCATACCAAGCATGCATGTAGTGACAGCGTAAAGGAAATTTCCTCTTTAACAGGAATAAACCTCCAGCAGAACCAGGGTGAGCGTAAGCAGCCATCTGCCATGACTGACTGGGGGTTTGAGAGGACAGGGCATACACACAAAAAGAACACAGAAGCACTGATCCACGAAAACATTTCCAATGTGAAGAAAAGTAAAATGTTAAAGGCGGTAGGAGAGAAACACCGCTAAGCACCTAAACTCTGAACCAATTTTCAAGTCTAGAATATGAAAGAGAGCACATAGTTAGTCACAGTAAAAGCTCAGCCAATAGCTATGTCTAGGAGAGATCTAGGGTTAAAGACTCAAAGGCAGGGCGAAGTGTATCATCTGTAGAATGAGAGCATTAAGTTGTTGGCAGCAGCAACTCTGCCAATGCCATCTTCCAGGAAGGTGTCACAGGTAAACACAGAACCAGGCCAGATGTAGCTTCCATGAAGAGAAAATCAGAGGGAGAACATAAAGTTGAAAGTTAAAATAACAGCAAATAACACAAAATTGCAGAGTAGTAGGAAAATGTAACAGTCTAAACCTATGGCAGCATTGCTACAAAGATAGCTCAGGATAACCTAAGCCACTCTAACTTTATGCTTTACCCAAAAGGAAAGTTTTAAGCCTAATCTTGAAGAAGACAGGGTGTCTGCTTCACAAACTAAAACTGGTAGTTGGCTCCATAGGAGAGGAGCCCGATACCTGAAAAATCTAACTCTAAGCCTCTATTTAATCTAAATTGATCTATACTCCTAGCAGATTTGGTTTCAAATAATCTAAAAGTAATATTAGTGCTTGGAGTGGCCCAGCCAGTTTCTTGACTGAATTAGGGTGATGGTAAGGAGGCCTTTGAACCTCAAAGAAAATCAGTCTTCCAAGTAACAGTGCACATAAACAAGAACCAAGCCAGCAATTATAAGAAGGGTTTTATTGCTGTAATGCAAAAAATTATTATGCCCCAAAAAGTATCCCCAAGGCATGATGCTGCCACCATTTTTCACCACTGTGGTAGTGTTTTTAGGGTGAGCTGCATTGCTAAATATCAATTAGACTTCTTGAGACTTTATTTGAACAACAGCATTCTTTTTGCGACTCTTCCATAAAGACCAGATTTGTGGAGTGCACAACTGATAACATTTGACAGATTCTCCCACCTGAGCTGTAGATCTCTGAAGCTCCCACAGATTTAACATAGGCCTTTTGGCTGTTTCTGTGATTAATGCTGTCCTGTCAGTTCAGGTAACAGCCATGTCTTGGTGGCTTTGCAGTTCTCCTGTGATCTTTCTGTTTTCAGATAATGGATTGAACAGTGCTGCATAAGATGCAAAATATTTGGGATATTATTTTATAACCTAACCTTGCAATAGTCTTCTTCACAACTTTATCACTTCATGATGTTTTGATTTGCAGTCATTGTTTTTAATAAGAGCTGTATTTATACTGAGATCAAATTACACACGTGGGGCCCTACTTACTATTTAGCTTTTTGGTTGCATTGGATTTTATGAAGGGTCATGATAAATTGTGTTGATTTGTCACATTGATCTTTGCAAATACATTGAAAATAAAATGTTCAAACTGTGAAAACCTTTTGCTGAAGTTGCTGTTGCTGTGACAGAACACCTGCCACAAAATGAAAGACCATAATGAGGCATTAAAAATTCAATATAAGTGTTAATGAGATTATCTTGTTCTACAAGTAGTGACTTGGATCTGAGGAACTTTGTATTGAGACGCCGATGCAGCATAAACAGTTTTCTAACCTATTCTAGCTGATAAAATGTTTGAAGGAAACTGTGGCTTTAAGTCGAGCTGGAGGCTGAGTAGGTCTTTATCATGTAAATATGAGTTGCTTCAGTAAGGCTGGGACAAATGGGGCCTTTGATCAGAATGAGCTTCATGTCAAATTAGTATAAGCAATGGCTCATGTTTGAATAACACAATTTACTAAAACAACCCGTAAAATGACTCTTTTCGGTCAGGCCCCGAGTAGAAAGATCAGTACTAAAAGCCTGTCGGGCATGACGGGGACAATTTGTCTTGACGAAATATCACAATTTGAGGGGTGATCAAGCATGAGATAATGGAAATCTCAATGTGAAAATGCTCATTTCTGAACCCTTTACTGCTTTGCTGGGCTATAAGGGAAACTGTAAACTGTTTTGAGAGAGCAACACTTGTTTTCTTTTCTGCTCCCATGATTTCAGTTTCCAAAAAATATCCAAAGATGGCACCTTGAACTAACTCAACAGGATTTCTTTGAATAGCAAATGTGTGATCTTTGCTTTCTGCTCTTGACCTTTCTGTTGGGTGTTATTAATTTGCATTTGCAATCATTACCCTGCATATGTTGCTTAGAAAGCATCAGTTGGTTCAGACAGACATTTCCCAGGTGTTCAGATATTTGTGAACCTGCAGGATTATCCATTTATAGACAAAACTGGCAGGGGTCAGTTATAAAGAGCCCTTAGCCAGCCTAACAATGCATGAAATACAGAAGTTTCCGTGGTTGACCGGTCTTCCCTGGGGCTAAAGTAGGGAGTGAACATCACACATTGGAATAGGTATGTGTGAGTGTGTGGTGCAAGAGGGTAGGGTTTTGTCTGTCTGCAGCACAGGAAAAGCTCAGTTACCAGGAATACCCTAACACCCTTCCTGAGCTTTGGAGCGAAACATCACAAAGTATGTAACAAAGTAGAAATGAGCCACAGTGGACCAGGCAACAACTCTCCAGCGTTGTATCACAGGGTGGCAGCACAGCTGGATGCCAAGCACTGTCATCTGAGGACGAGTTCTCTGGTTCTTAAAAGATATGAGCAAGTAAAAGGCTGTGATTTTTCCATTGTATGCTTCTGGTTCAATTCAATTATGCATTAATAGCAGGGGCTAGACAGTGGCTATTATTGTTGTTATATGTGGAAAAAAATACCACATTTTCTTTGCATCTATACAAAAAAATCATATAAAGTATAGTTGCTTCAACTTTAAACATAAAAGTAACCTCAAATTCTAACTGCTGCTAAAATATAAACTATTATTACAGGTATAACTGTCTTCAGTTACTGTATACCATGTTTCTACTTTTGTTTTATTATTATTATAAGTCCTATTTTATCAATAGCATGATAAAATGGCATCATCCTGGATGATTCTATTAATTCGAGTCAGTGACATTGGATGCCAGTTTTGCCTCATCTCCTCCTCATTGTTGCATCAAGAAGCCTTACCTTTTTTGAGGGAAGTGCTTTAGATGTTGTCCCAGGGTTGTTTTGTTACCTCCTGGATGAGTCCTTGAAGCATTTTTGAGTTTTGAATCCCAAAGCCTTAGAAATTAATGTCAATGACTTTGTTTCTCATCTGTTTATCTTCATTGGGTGTGATGTGTGGCTTTTTGGGATCTTTTAGAATACTTCATGTTGTCAGACAGGTTCTACTCAAGTGATTTCTTTATTTCACAGATCTGACAGTAGACGGGCCTGGGTGTGGTGACTGAAAATCAGCTCTATTTATTATAGAAAGTAGTTTAAAAACAATTAATTTATAATTTAACAATACTTCATTTTAAATTTATCTGCAACATTTAAGTGTGGCAAAGCCAACAGAAATCTATACGGTGGTAATTACTTTTTCCCAGCACTATAAGTCTCTTAAACACAGTTGTTGGTGGCCTAATGGTATACTACTTAATCACAGATAAATGTATGCGGGGCTTTTTGGCATATGGTAGAAGATCTTAAAAAAAGACTAGAGAAGCTCTGTGGTGGTTTAGGTCCGGTTTCTTCCAGATCAGACAAGATGTTGAGGAAGGGTATTTTCTCTAAAAGGACACTTTTGTTTCACCAACTAGATTTTACCCTTTTTGAAAAAAATGATTAGCTGTGGATAAAATCATTTCATATTTTAAAGAAAAGATAAACCTTTGGGGTGAGCTGATTTTGATCTGTATAGACCTTTGATAACAGCTTTCTGTTTTTTGACCTCAGTTTCTATTTGAGAAATAACATTTGTTGCAGTATTCAGATTTACTTTGAGGTAAGCTTAGTAGTTCTTACAAAAATGGACAAATGTTGAACCCCACAGGATATTTTCCCATCTCTTGATTATTTGGTTTCAGTTGATGTTGCTGCGACCTTCAAGAGCATTCTTTTTATTTAACTCAGAAGATAAGCGTCTGAAACATACTTTAGTTATTTTATGTTTCACATTGCTCTCCTCCTCAGCTCCCTTTACGCTGTTAAGAATTCAGAGTGAGCCTCCTGAACTTCAGTTTAGCCATCAACACAAACACTTGCTTTTGGGCTGTGAGTCACTGAATTGCAGAGATGCCCATTTCCATGTGTGGGAAGATCATCTGGCATTTGAACAGAGGAAAATTCAAAGGAGCCACAGTGAACTTTACAGGAATTTTTCATTTGAAAACTGGCACATCCACTGAGGTTCTTTTAAAAATGACTGCTGGGGCTAAATAATCAGGCAATGGTAAATATTTAATGATTGAGCGATTTTAAAGTTTTTATAATCTTCCAGAACTATGTAACCGGAGCCAGAAAAAGCAGGATTGATTTGGGAGTCATAAATAACGATCTCTTAAACTAAAAGAGGAACAGGGGATTTTGCAGTGTTATTGTCAGAATTTATCTGAATATAAGAGGCAGAGACACACAAAACATTTATTTATTGCAATATATTATTTATATTACTGTTGCACGCTTGAAAAGACATGTCTCCCGAACACGAGGAAACAACAGAAATGAATTTAACTAAGGTCATCAGTTTAACACACTGACCCCTAAGGTCAATTCAGTGTGAGGTTACAAAAGAAAACACAAGTACACACCAGATGGAGCATCCAAACTCACAGAGAGGACTGTCTTGAAGTAATGTGACAGGGCTAACCATTGCAACTCTTCGTGTCCATGTAAAACTATATTCATTTATTGACCTTGTTGCCTGCTAATTAGGTATCCAAAATTCCTCTGAAACTTACTTCCACATTAGACATGGTTACCGTAATATTGGCTGTTTCTTGGGAACATGCACTTCTAGATGTTTCATAGACAGATGTCCTCTAAAACGGATGTAAAATTGGTGAAATTATAACATTTTCACACCAATGTAATCACACCAACTCATTACAAAGCGGAAGATGTGTTTATTCCTGTTTTAATTATTTCCATTACTTTTAGCCTTTGCTTTTTGGTAATTGCAGTAAACTTATTTGAAACCTGACATTGCAAAACCTATTAATATGAATTTAAATAGAATTTTGAGTCTGCGAAATTTAAAAACATTTTTTATGAGAAATGTGTAGGAACTCTGATTTTCTGGTTCATAAAGCTCAAACACATCTACCTTCCTTAAATTTCATGTTCTCTTGTCTTTACCATTTTGAGCAGTGGCTTAGAGTAATATGCCTATGTCATATTTAAAGTCTAAGGTGAAATGAACTGCTAAATAAAAATTACTACTACTAACACAAAAGTTAAAAGGTTAGATTTAAAATGAAAAAAATGTACTTCACTTACATTTATTCTGTCCATGTTATTCCTAGATCATGCAATAAATTCAATGACAAGGATATATGTAGTTAAACCGCTAACCAGTTACTTCAAAAATACAGCTAACTACACACCAAAATAAACCACCTAACTTTTATACTAGAAGTTACTAACATAATCAACCCGCCAGCAGCACAGCCAGGAAAGAGATGGATAGAAATTGCTAGCGCTCCCACTAATTGGGGCATCAGTGATTTTGTTGGAAACAGTTCTATCAATCAACTTCTGTGCAAATGTTTACAGTTAATTGGGCAATATAGTTTAGGTTTAATTTGGTGTCCAGGCTAAAATATCAATCCATGGCAACGCTAATCAACATGTCATGGAGTGATGAGCTGATGTATCCCCCCAAACATGTCTTCTAAGAGTCAGAAAGTGAGGTGAAGGTCTCTGATCTCACAGCCTAACAGGGGGTTTTGGGTTGGTGGAGGAACTGAAGAGAACCAAGCAGAAGCTGGCAGCAGCAGACAGACAGACAGACAGACAGACAGACAGGAAGCAGCACATGAAATGCATATTGCAATAGGATGCTTTGCAGCTTATATCCAAGGCCCAAATTGGTAGGGTATGGTTTTGCCAAGCTAACTCACAGGTGTCATTTCTTAAAATGTACTAAAACTAAAGATTAGTTTTTTTCTGATTTCTTAGTGTGGCTTTACTGCAAGACATGATACACTTATTTAGGCCTTTCACACATCTTTACCACGGATAACAATACTTGTGGAGGGTGCTATATGTATTTACATGGTAATAAAATTTCTTTTACCATGATTTGATTATCTAATGTTCAAATATGTTCAATGGACAGCTAAAGGTGGTGATAACTGTATCCAATTTAACAAAAACTACTGAAAAATATGCAAATTCAGATGTAGAAATATAGGTACATTTGAACGCACCAAGAGTATCCTATTTGCCTCCATGGCCACTGAGTTTGGCTCAATGGGCAATCACCCATGGCTGATTGAATGTTTTACCATTTATCACTTTTTTCCTAACATCTCTGTTAAGAAAAGTGTTTCTATAAAGTTCTACTGATATTATTTGAAAAACTCAGCCTATCGCAGTACAAATGGTGCGTTTTAGCACATCTCCCTCCTATTGATATATTAGTCATTGTACAATATACATGAAGGAGGGGGCATAGGTGCAGCACATCTCCAATTACTGTCTAAGATGGTAAAGGCTTGAAGATGATGGACATCTCAACCGTCCAGAAGCAAAGTATCTGAAGCTTGGACTGGGATCTACAGAAGGGAGTTGGGGAAATATATTTCAGTGCTGAGGCAAGAAGAAGCAGGTGTGGTGAAAACATGAGGAAGTATCAACAAACATGAATAGTCACAAGTGACGAATCAGTGCTGATCAACACTAAGACTCAGTCCTTCAGGTGCCCATATTACGTGTGGTTTGTGTCACGCCGGTGGTTTGATAATATCAGCGTAGACTGGAACTCCTTCTTGGCTGCTGTTCTTCTTTGGAAGCAAAAAAAAAAAGGACACCACTAAGGACTGTCGTTTCCAGGACATTTTCAAAGCAGAGACAGTTGGTGGCTGTTGGCACTTCCATGTAGCGTTGCGCCCTTCCAAAATGTGCTGCGTTGTGAATTCGCCCGCTTTCAACATCAAACAGTGTTCTTGGACAAGGATCATAGAAATCCAAATATTCACAAAGGATGAGTCTAGATTATGGAATAAGGCCCCCAGAAAAAATTGCATCTAATGTTACTAATACTGAACCAACACATGAACCCCAGAATACATCTGATTTAAAGAGCAGAAGTTGGGGCCAAATTGCGATTGAGGTTTTGGTCACCAGTGAGCTGCTGTTTAATCTGATTTTTTATTTTTTTTTATACGATAGAATAGTAGCCTAGTTCCTTTAGGAGAAGACTTTAAACTTTTTTGCATGGTTTAGATTAAAAATGATTTGGGCTTCAACCAAAGAGTGTAAATTTTACTAAAAGTTAAAGAATATATTCTGCGTGATACCAGGAAATGGTTGGGATAAACATCAAATTACATAAATCTTCCAAAGAGGGCGATTTATCATAAATGTTTGCTATTGCTACAAAAATATGACCTGGCCTTGTGGAAGCTGTATTTTCAGAACAACTGACAGGCTGTTGTCTGTGCAAGAGCAAAAATGTTGATTTTTGCTGTAAAGGCTTTATGTTATTTTGACAGTGAAAAAGAAATAATTTGTTATACACAATTGATATGTATGAAGAATCTTACCACTACATTACAGTAATGTACATTTCTGAGATGCAAAGCTGTTGTTTTTAAATAATGTGTCCTTGTAAATCATAAAGGACATGTGATCCTTTAGACTGACCTCCTTTCACCATGCAATGTATGTTTTTGGTAAACAACAGAAAGTACAGTTTTTTGTGGTTGGACTTTGTGTTAAACATGATCTGCAGTCCACAATTTCTATTTAACAATAATTATTTTTCATTCACTTGAATTTTGCTAAAGCAATATTTGAATCTTTTAACCAGTGACACTGTGATGATTTTGAAGAGACTGAGTTAAATGCTGATTTTCATATCACAGCTATTAGCAATTTATTTGCTTTTTCATTTCTTTTTTTACTTGTAGCTCGGCGCCAATTGTGAAGGGACTTCATGTTGACCCAAAACTTCAGTCAACATTTTCTTTATAGAAAATCTTATTTTTTAAACAAAGCCTCTAAATGAATTTGCTAAACTAATAATGTTTTTGAATCGTGCTGAAATCGTGCTGTAATAAGACTTTGGGTTGTCTGTTAACTGTTTCAAACAGACTTTTTAAATGGCGATTACTTATTTCTAAAGAAGTTGTCGAAGTAATTTTTGCTAAAGCGATGGATACTTGCAGTTTTTCTTTTGTTTCCTTTTACAAGAAGTATTCTTTTAATTAGGAAGAAATTTCAATGTTTATGCTTAATTTAGAAAATTTGACATAATAAATTATTTTTAAATTGAATTCATTCTGTACATTTTTAAAATATCCAATTTAACCCTGCTTTCATTTGTATAAACAAAGTAACTAGGGATTTTTTCTTTTTAGTGCCTGCTTAAACATGTTTTCATAAACAGAGTGGGTACATTAAAATGCAATACATGTGATCCTTTCCGCCATTAACTGCCTATTAAATTTGCACTTTTACCACAGCATAATTTTCTCCTGAATGCCGCCAACACTGCTGCCATAAATACACCTTCCATCATTCCAAGCTCACAGGGTTTAATTATTTGTTTGGGTAATTTATTACGTATGGCCTGTGTCCCACGTGTTATATCAGTTTAAGATGCATTTGTTGCTTATCCATGGTTTCTCAGATCTCTTATACTCAAATTCAGCCGTCGGAAAAGAGCTAGCTAGTAGTTGTGGTGCTTGCAGTTGCTGCTGTGTGACATGAATATGAAATGACATTCTAAAACATGTTGTGCAGGCCTGGGAAGCATCCAACACATCGTGTCCATCTTTCTCTGTTGCACATCCCTCCCCAGGAGACTCGATTATCATGGCAAGCCTTTGCGTGAACAGACAGGAAGCATGTGTGCATGTGTCTGTGAAGGGATCCAGTGTTCCCCCTGGCGGGGATTCCCGAGGTCAAGGTGTTTGCAGATCCAAGGGAACTGCACAGCTGAGCTTTGTTTCTCCGCTTTGTTTGGCTCAGTGTACACTAAAAAAATGGATTTAGTTCACCACCTCTGCTGGTTTTCTGCAAATACATAATTCACATAATGCAGCTTTTCATTTCTCCATCCACCTGCTATGAACAAGCCTTTAGGATTAGAGGCCGTTTGGCGCAGCAGTAGCTCAGATTTACTCAGCTCAGGTAAAATATAAATACTTTTAGCCTTTTTTAATAAGCAAACCACAGAACTTAAAAGTAGAATAACAGTACTTATAACCCTATATAGATATATTCATGCAGGTCTGGAGAAAAGAAGCACACTGGGTTAAAAAAATGCTTTCCCTACACACTTTTATTTACTTCAAGAGAACAAAAGAAAGTGTAGTTTTTCCAATTATGGTGACATTTCGAGGTGTACTCGTCTCAAACGGTCTCCCGCCACGGCTCGGGGGCCGCATATGAAATTAAAAACCACGGGTGATGAGCCTGATGCTGCAGCTCAACATGACTTTCAACTGTTAAGCAATAGAGTCATTCATTTGGAGATGCCACATCCATTATGCGCATGAATCATCATCAGCGTGCATTTCCATCACATTTACTACTCCAGCTAAAATGTGTGTTTTTCTATTAAAGTTTTCCATTACTTCATTTTTTTTTTAAGATATTGTTTCTTGTGTGAAAATTATTTCAATTTGCAAGAAAACATGTTTTGTCCAGAAACAGACTATTAAATCTCAGTAGCCATTGTTCGGAGACATAAACAAAGTGAAAGAAATATGTTGCTAAAGCTGCTAAAGATGTACTCTATAACAAAACCATTTCCTTTTCTGTGCTCTTATCCTCAATGTTGCCTTGGAGTTACAGTGAAAATATGGGGCCAGTCATGTTGAGCTGACCGTTGCTGGTATGCTCTTTTACAGTGCAACATATGAAAAGTCAGGGCCATTCAGAGAATATTTGTTGCACACCACACAGAAACCTGCAGGATCAGTGTAAAATATATAAAGATGTACCACAGAATTTCATTCTCTTCCCCCTCACACATTCACACAACTTGCTGGCATGTTCACACGCTCAAGATTCATCCCAGTGGGTGGACAGAATCACTTCCTTATCCACGCTACCTTGCATAATTTCTTTCTGCACTGCATGGGGGCACAGGCTGTGCATCATTAGACACAAAAGGACGCAAGAGGGGCCTCCCTCAGAAACTATCCTCCAGATGAGGCTGCTCTGCCAATCCCAGAAACCAATCCCAAGCATCTTGAGCTCTCTCAACGTCAGAGCTCAATAATGCTTGGCACAAGCTGTGTTTCTGCTGCCAGCAAGGAGCCGACTTGCGGGTCTTTAGAGTGTGTGAACTCTGTTGGTCTTTGACACTACATGCACTACAAAAAAAGCATAATCCATAACACCTAGAGGAGAAAAAAGTATATTTATAAATGGAAAACTTTGTTAGTTGTCTTTTGTTTTTTGCATTGATCAGGGTAATTCTCAGGGCTGGATTTAGGATGATGTGGGCCCCTGGGCTAGAGCCACTTTTGGTGCCTGGTCCATACAAGTTTCTTTTAAGCATATCATGAGTTGAAGCACTTTGTGTCTATTTTGTAGTTGTAGTTTAAATTTAACATTTTCATACTGAAGATAGCATTAGAAGCTCTTGCCACCTTCTTGTCGTGTTAGTTTTTGCCAATTATGCCTAATTTAGCTAATACCAAACTGTATATCTGTCATCATACAGTTGGAACTGAATTGAGGCGGCAAGGGGTTAAAGTCTTAGTCGCTTTTAGCAAACTCATGTCTGTTTGAGAAGGCTTAAATGCTTTTTTCTGACATGTCCCACAAACCGCTGTCTGCCATGTACACCGAACAGAAAAATATATGCACACTTTTGTTGTTGCTCCCATTTGAGTTAAACCCAAAGATTTAAGACTTTTTCTATGTATGTAAAATGTCTATTCTCTCAAATATTGCTCACAAATCTGTTTAAATCTGTGTTAGTGAGCACTTCTTTGCCGAGATAATTCATCCACCTCACAGGTGAGGCAATTTAAGATGCAGATTAGAAAGCAGGATTATTGCACAGGTGTGACTAAGGCTGGCCACAATATAAAAGGACACTCTAAAATGTGTGGTTTTATCACACAGCACAATGCCACAGATATTACAAGTTTTGAGGGAGCTTGCAATTAGCATGCTGACTGCAGGAACGTCCACCAGAGCTGTTGCATGTGAATTGAATGTTTATTTCTCTACCATAAGTGGTCCTAAGGCGTTTCAGAGAATCTGCTAGTCCACCAGTCTCACAACCTCAGACCACATGTAACCACACCAGCCCAGGACCTCCAAATCCAGCATCTTCACCACCAGGATCAGCTAAGACCAGCCACCCGGACAGCTGCTGCAACAATCGGTTTTAATAACCAAAGAATGTCTGCAAAAACTTTCAAAAACCATCTCAGCGAAGCTCATCTTCATGCTCCTTGTCCTCATCACAGCCTCAATATGACTGAAGTTTGTCGTTGTAACTGACGAGTGGGCAAATGCTCACATTCAGCGCTGTCTGGCACTTTGGAGAGGGGTTCTCTTCATGAATAAATCCCGGTTTTCACTGTACAGGGCAGATGACAGACAGCATGTATGTTGCCATGTGGGTGAGTGGTTTGCTCTCGTAGACGCTGTGGATCAGGTGGCCCATTGCGGCGGTGGGATAATAGTATGGGCAAACTTATGTTATGGACGACCACAGGTGCATTTTATTGATATAATTTTGAATGCACAGAGATTCCGTGACGAAATTCTGAGGCCCATTGTTGTTCCACCCACTCATGTTGCAACATGATAATGCACGGCCCCATGTTGTAAGGCTCTGTTCACAGTTCCTGGAAGCTGAAAACATCCCATTTCTTGCATGGCCCGCATACTAACCAGCCACGTCACCCATAGAGCATGTTTGGGATGTTTTGGGATAATCTGGATAAGCATATATGACAGCACACCCCAGTGTCTGCAGTATTCAACAACTTTTCACAGCCATGAAGAGGAATGGACCAACATTCCACAGGCCACAATCAACAACCTGATTAACTGTATACAATAAAACTGCAGATTTTAGTGTGCCCTTTTATTGTGGCCAGCCTAAGGCACACCTTTGCAGTACAGGAAGACAAGAAGTATTGAACAATATTTGAGTACAAGGAAAATGTCTTACATCTTGGGACTCAGCTCATGAAAAATGGAAGCAACAAGAAAAGTGTTGCATTTAGATGTTTGTTTAGTATAGATAGAGTCTGAGAGTTGTTATGGAAACTTGATGACCCTAAGATGCCAATCTTTACAGTTCTTTAACACCAAACTGCTCACTGTGTGGTGGCACAGATTCAATTCAATTCAGTTTTATTTATATAGCGCCAATTCACAACACATGTTGTCTCAAGGCACTTCACAACAGTCAGGTACATACATTCCAATTAGTCCTAACCATTGAACAGTGCAGTCAGAGTTAGT
>JAHUTJ010075267.1:0-18670 GCA_036250325.1 Characodon lateralis | reverse complement strand
TTTTGTTTCTAGCCTTGTCACCTTAGCAACTATTCACATTCCCTCAGTTCTCTACTACCTGATCCACACCTGAATTCCATCTCATCTGATTACCTGCCTCAGTTTCTCATTGGTCCATACTCCACTTCCCTCTGTTCATAAGCTCTCTGTTTCTGTTTGTTCCTGGCTGGTTCCTTCCGTTCGAATCCCCATTCATATCTCTGTTCACCTACCTTCGTCTATGTACTTTGCCTACTATGTTCCTGCAGTATCAACTTCGTAAGTTTTTGGATTTCTTGTATCTGCAGTGATTTTGCCTAGTTGGAAAACCTTTGGATTATTCTTTAAATAAAGTAAGAAGACTCCTTTAAACATGCTGCTGCTGAGCTCTTGTCTGTGCTTTGGTCACTCTAAACCTCAGAACGCGACAACTGGAAGCATGTCCTTTGGTCAGATGAGCTGAAACTAAAGCTCTTTGGCCTTGGAGACTATTTTTGAGTTGACCTGTTGTGTTGACAGGGTCAACTAAGACAAAGACTGCCCTTCAGGGTGCCTTTAGACACTCGGTTACATAAAAGAAAAAGTCTTGGCCACTTTTAAATAATTTTAGGTAGCATTTTGGGGTGAGTTGTGAAAAAAATAACCTGTGCAGGACAAGACATGAATGATTTAGAAGCTTTAAAATTATCCTGACAGTTTGAATGTTTGTGTTAGTGACAATGAAGGTGGCATCTGCTTTGGAGCTTCCTGTTGAAGCTAAACTGTGTAAATGTGTAAATGTCTTAGTTTTTTTATGAGTCTGAACTGCATATGATCATCTCTTGTTCAAAATGTCAAAATAATAAACACATCTGAACTGGATAATTCAGAAATGAACAGACATTCTTGGATTAATCCTTGGGGTAAAATATGTTAAAATGGATAGAGTAAAATATGAATACAGGATTTCTTAAGATACTTACAAATGTATTCAAATAAAAATCTAAAATCCTCACTAATTAAACATCAAATGCAGCTCAATCTTTTTAAGCTGTTTTTTTGAATCTTCTCTGAATCTAGAATTGCGCCGCTCAAGGTGGAGTAGCTCTGTTACTTTTCGTTCTTTTTTAAATGAAGAACATTATGGAGAACCCTGAGCATCCTCTTCATGAGACTGTTGTATAACAGTGTTTTCAGTCAGAGGCTTCTTCAGATCTGCTGTAAGACAGACCGACAGGAGATCCTTCCTGCCCACAGCCATCAGCATCTATTACGGCTCTTTAAAGAAACCTGCATAATATGAGCTACAACAACATTTAATTTCTCTTTGGGATGAATAAGGTATTTTTGAATTGAATTTGAATTTTGTGTATTATAGTACAGATCCTAAAAGTATAGAACAAAAATGGTTTTCTCTTCACTTATTCCTCTTTGTTCATGTAATTATGCACATCATCCTCAATCACAAATTTCTTCTTACCCTTAATAACTGTCACCATTGCTCCATTCTTCTCTCAACAGCCTCCGCAATCTGTCCCTCACTCACCCTAGAAAGCTGTGTGGTTGTGGTGCACAGTGACTGCTTTTGCATAATTAACACCCCAGCAATCCCTTAGATTTGAAAATATGTCTAAGCAATGTCCAAGATGTCCAAAGGTGTTTAGGCTAATATTTGAGAATATGTGGTTCAAAAGTAAAAGTGTTTAGTAGAATGAAGTGGGTTAATATGTTTTTGAAGTCTAAATGTATACATTTTTAGCTGTGACTGGTTCAAAAAAGCCTGTTGTGGTAGGCAGTAACTGAGCAAAGGACATGTTGGTTGCAAGCATACCGTCTTAACCAGACGAGCTACACTGAAGCATGACTTATAATGCACAATGAATCTGCAAGTTCTCTTATGTGTGCTCCACTTATTTTTTTTTACTGACATTGGTTCATTTATACCGAATCAAATGAAGCAGATGTCATGTTTAATTTTTGGCTTTCAGGGCTTTTTGCATGATTTACAGACTTTGTTTGCGGTTCTTATGATGTTTTAACTGTCTGTTCAGACAAAACTGCTTCATGTAAATGTGGTCTGAACTAAATCAAGGCTATAAACCCTGACTCCTGTCTTCTTCTGTGTGTGGCTCAGCATTAAAATCAGATATGTTATTGTTATCACCCTTCTGTCTGATGAGCCATTGGTTAAAAGTTTCACCTTGATATGTTTTGTCTGTATTTAAAGGTCTACTATTCCTGTAACTTAAAAATGTCTTTGTATGGATATCAAGGGTACCTATACAACAGTACACAACACTGGAGTGCAAATAAGGTAAAGACTAATTATCGGTGCTTGGAAAAAGTCATTTGACAGAACTGCTCGGAAATAATCTCAGGAGCATTTTAATCAATATGAGGCTTTTAATAAAATAGGTTGGAAAAACACAAACATCTTTCTTTAGCTTAAAATTGTAATATTTAAAATTATAATGTAATAAGAAAAATCTATTCCTTTTATTTTTGCAACTTTAGAGAAATATTTCCATTGACAGGCTGATTATCTAACCTATTTGGTGGTCTCGTTTTCTTTTCTTTCAGACCATCTCCATCCGACCCTGGGCCTAAAGCAGGAATGCAGAGCGCCCATGGGCCAGGCGACAGGTTGGCCTCCCACGATGCCAGTCAACATGCTGCGCCTCAAGCAGAGCAGGGCCAGGGACATGTGGCCAGGAAGAATCTGCAGGTTGACCTGGGTGGCAGCAGAACTGGAAGGTCCCCCTCTGTGTCCCCAGACCGTGGGAGCGTCCCCACTTCCCCTTATTCTGTGCCTCAAATTGCTCCGATGCCCAGCAGCAAACTGTGTCCTGTCTGCAAAACCACCGACCTGACGGGCACTGGGGACGACAAACCCAACTTCAACAACTGCACACAGTGCCGCTCCATGGTGTGCAACCAGTGTGGCTTCAACCCCAACCCTCACCTCACAGAGGTAGGCAGTGTTCATTTAAGGGATTTTGTTAAGCTTGTTTTAAAAGTTGTTGGCGTTTTCTTTTACATAAGATGTATAATTATTATTATGATTTTTATTTATTTACAAATTTTTCTAAACTTTTATATAAAAACAGAAGTTATATAGAGCTAGATATGAGTTGAAAAGAGCAGGATATAATTAAAAAGAAAGAAAAATATGCAAAACAGCATTTGTTAAAAGGTACCAGGGGCAGAGATTAAAAGCAAATAACAAAACAGTTATCTTGACTCCACTCAGCACCACTAACAGTGATGCCTAAAAAAGTAAAATATAAATAAATAAAACAGAAAAGAAAAATCTAAATGTCTGCTATAAAAACTTGACTTTAATTGAGATTTTAACATATGTGATGATATGCTGTGGTTTATGTGGTAATGCTGAATGTATCCTATTATGCATTCACATGGAAACAGTGTAACTGACATCACAACTGCTTCAGGTACACAAAATTTGTCTGAATGAGGAGGAGAACCTGAAAGGATGATTTATTTTTATTGCTTGGCTTGTGATTTTCTAAATAAAAATGAAAAATAAAAACCTTGTTAATTGTCCTTGGTTAACTGCATTACAGAACATTCTTTTTTAAAATGTTTTAAAATAGAACAATAGAACAATCTGACAACCCTAAAGTTTTTTAAATAACATTTTGCCATTTTTCTGCTGTTTGTTAAAACATACTAATTGCAGCATGATATGCTATTACAAATTTTATTATACAGTTCAAAAGGTATTTTCATATAAAATAAATGCATGGGGGTATTTTAAATTGCTCTTTGGTTCAATATTAATCCTCTGGAAAGATTTTTCTGATCAATTTTGATGTGCTGTCTTGATGATGACTATTGTTGCTGAGTTGGCTTTGACTGCTTCACAGTCTGTAATGCACCAGCTGAACAAGAGGGAACATGTGAGATCAGTTGCATGCTGGCTGAGAGCTGTGAACCTTTTGTTCTAGCAACAATTTGCCTTGATTTTTCAGATTTGTTGTATATAATTTGCAAAACTTAAAATGTGTGTATGTACCAAAACCTGGAAATAACCAAATTTAAGATATAAAAGGTAGTAATTTATTGTTCAGGTTATATAATTAAGGTAATGTAAAAGATTCTTGTTATTAAATGTTGACAGTACATTATGTTTTGTGATGTTTAGCACTCTCCACATTTAAAAATGGGTAGAATTCAATTCAAATTCAAAAATACTTTATTAATCCCAAAGGGAAATTAAATGTTGTGGTAGCTCATTAAAATAAAGCCTTAGAATAGATTTATCTTTTATTTACAGCAATTTTCTAACAGTGACATTTTTTTTCTTCGCTTGTTATCCTCGTCTCTGTGGGGGGTGGCAAGATAAACCTCTTTCTCACTCAGCCTTGTTTGTCATGGTGTTAGTCATTTTAAACTTTTTATAATTGCTCTCACTGTAGATATGGGCACATTTAGGGAAGTAGAGATTTTGGAAGCTATTTCCAAACATATGCTGGTGTCACATTATTTCTTATTATGCCTCTAAAAAACAAATTTCACAGGGATAAATGAGAAGAAATTAAGTTTATTTTGTAAAAACAATTCTGAAGTATGTGAATCATGTGCCATGCACACAAGCATTTGTATATTTCACGTGTACTAGCTGGATGAGGACAGTAAGTAACTTTTGCCATCAAAGCCTTGATGTTCTCTCAAAACCCGAGTCGGTCGTGGCAGATGGCCACTCACACTGAGCCTGGTTCTGCTGGAGGTTTCTTCTTGTTAAAAGGGAGTTTTCCTCTCCACTGTCGCTACATGCTCATCCAGGAGTGAATGCTGCAAGTCACAGACTCGATGCTGGGTTTCCTTAGATGGAAAAACTTTTAAACCAGTTTGAACAATAAACTGGATCTGACTACAGTGTTTGATGTTTGATAGTTAGGATTAAGTATGTACCCAACTTGATATCTGTATGATTTGATTGAACTTTGTAAAGTGACTTGAGACGACATGTGTTGTGAAATGGGGACATATAAATAAAACTGAATTTAACTGAATTGATTTTTGCTTTTTCCATACTTAATGATTACCTGACCAGCTTAGGATAGGACAGTTCCTATCTTCGGGAGCATCAAAATGGTTATATAAGTAGTAGCTGAATTATTAACAGAATAAGGCTCTAGACAGTGGCCCAGGTCTCTTGCCTTTTCAGCAACTTCTAGCATTCGGCATGCCAAGATAAGTCAATCATCATTAGTGCAGACAGAGCGTCTGCATAACGCAGCATGAGATTAAGTAATAATATGATGGGGTCATTGCTGCAATATTTCCCATCACATATAATCTCAAGGCACAGATCCAATTTATATACAAAAATATATAATTAAATCAGTCTAATCATGAAGTCAAATTCAGTTTGTAATGCCATTTGGATTGGAAACCCAGGTTATTGCATTTGATCATTGAATTTGCAGCAGGATAGCATTTCATTGCAGCTATATTGTGAAGGTCAACACATATGCTTATTAACTGAGTCAGGAATTCCAAGAAAGGAAATTTAAGGGTGTAAATGAAATTTTAGATAAATGTATAAATTCTTACGGATGGATTGGCATCAGTATTTGTGTACAAAGCATTTATTTCTTAATGTAGGATTTTTCTACCACTGAATAAATGTACTCCAGTTAAAGGCTGGATTCTGCTTTTACCAGTGAGAGATTATGCTTTAGCAATCAAATACAGTATAGGCCCAAGCAAAACATTTCAAAGACCCTGAAAGAAAGCTATTGAGAGATGTCTGAATAATCCAGAAAATCTGCTAAGATGCTTGTGAATAACTTTGCCAATTCAGAAGCTGTAGTCTTCACTAGATATCAGGAATGGACTGCAATCTTGTGAACAAAGAAAAGCTCCAGAAATGATTATGCATATTGGGCCTGAGTTTATTTTAAGACTTTTTAATCTTTACCACAGTTGCCAGTAAAAGTGACGGAGCTGTATGTCCATCCTCTATTAGAACTTCATAGTTTTTAGGAATACTTGATGCTACTCGGACAACTCAACAGATTTCCCCCCTCATTAACTATCATTTAAGTCCATCTAAACATTTATTTTAATGAACAAATAGCTAAAAAAGCCCTTCACCGTGATCCTAAAATAAATCACTTTCCTAATATGAATTAGGCCATGCCTCAGTGTTACTGTGAATCAAGTGCGGCTGTGTCACCAGTCACAAAGTTTCACATCAACTTCAATGAGTCATGTGACAGAACTGTAACAATGCTGGCCTACAGGCTACGAGAGCAGCCGCAGGCTTATTACATACCCAGTTATCGAAAGTAAATGATTCTGTTTCAAACGCATGCAGCGTTGATGTAAATATACTGGGTAATGGCTGGGTTTAGGCTTTAGTGTCTGCATACATGAATGTAGTATAACTTGGGAGGCTGCCATTGTTAGAGGAAAAGAAAAGAAGGGTGTGGGAATGGAAGGATAAGAAAAAAAAAATCACATGGACCAAAGCGAAGACAGATAGTGGAAAATAGATCGTGGCAGGGAGTGAAGGAGAGCGAGGGAGTAAAGAGAACAGCGGAGGTGGGTACGTTTCAGCTAAGCCTCGGTAAGCCGGACAGATGCTGACAGGAACAGAGACATTGAGGGAAAGCGCTCGGCCTCTGGAGACCTGAAGATTTACCCCCATAACCTAGTTAACTCGGACTGGGCTTTGGCTTCACTGCAGCCTATCTGAAATTTGCCTTATCGCTTAGAATTGAAATTGATTATGGGCAGATCAAGGTGACGATGATATTGAGGATGATGATGCCTGGAACTGTGATTATTGTGATGGTGACTGCCCTGGATAGCCATGCTGAAAAGGAAATCCGGAGCAGACAGACAAATCCTCTTGATCCCAAATATTTAGGATTTAGTTGTTCAAGGTCATAAAGATCTTAGGAATAGTTTTCCCTGATCATAATAAATTGCACAGTCTCTCTGGACTTTGAAGGATATCTGCAGCATTTAATCATGCCAGGATTACTCACTTGTTGGCATGTTTAGTCAGAGATCATGCCTTGCTTTAAAGAGGTCTGGTTCTTTTAACAAATACTTTGTCTAAACTGAATTAACTGTCACAGATTATAGCAATTAAAGTAAAGTAAAATCAGATTTTTGGTATTTTTTTGGTCATACTGATATCAAAGGTAACCTCAGAATGTACTTTTAAAAATGCACTTTTGAAATTATGTCTTAAATTAAGTGAAGAAAAACTATCAAAACTAATCTTGCTCTATGGCAAAAAGTAATCATCTCTCTTGTTCATATGCATAAAAACTTTGATTAACCACATTTTTTGGAAGCTGAGTAATTTTCAGTGGCAACATCCAGCACTGATTACTGCAAGATCTTTAGATTCAAGAAAGAAGGCTAGCAGAGCTCAAAAATCAACCCACTGTGTCCCCATCTGAGAAAATTCAAGAACAGATGATAAACAAAGTAATTAAAAGATGCAGTTAAGGCCATCCATATTCATACCCCTGGCATTAAAAGTGTTTTCACTTAGGTCAAGAAGGTTGTTTCTGATAGGAAATGAGACAGGCATCTCTCAAAGGATAAAACAATCTAACATGAGTGTTATTTCTGAAAAAAAAAACCTGCTTTATTTACATTTTATCAGAAAATGACATGTCCAAAATTATTTATACCCATCTCAATAATCAATAGAAAAATCTTTATTAGCATCACAGCAATTAAACCCTTCGTATAATTACTGATTAGCTTTTTGCATTTTTCTACCGGTATCCTGATTTTTTATCATTAGTGATGAGCTCCGAGTTTTTTAAAATGTAAGGTGTTCTTGTCATCACCCTCTCTACACAGATTGATGCCGGACTCTAGCTGGGACAAAACAAAATGTTTATATTACTTCCTATCAGAAGAAACATACCTCATAAAAACTAAATAAGGCTGATCCTGGATCTGAGCTTTTTGCGTTAACAAATCTCACAAAAAGGGTTAGTTTGTTGATGAGATGATAGCATTACAGCCTTGTAGGATAGATTTTTCTCTGATTTCAAGCTCTGCTACGCAGTCCTTTTGTTGCACTTCTTCCCATGCATGTTTCTTTTAAAGGCATGCCGGTTATGTTATTCTCAACAGTGCATGTAAATGTGCATTATTGTTTTTCTCATTCTGTTTTGACTATGTAATGGCCCTGGTGACAGCTGAGATAAAGTGAATATTTTACCACAAACACGCACATTGTCCTATCTCTGTATTAAACATAAAGATTGTAATAGTTTCTTTAAAAAAACATTTAGTTCAATATCTCCTTCTTGATAAAAACAGTAAAGACTAGCTGTGTTTATGCAGATTAGTATGGGAGGCGAAGAGTATGCTCGAAATATAAGTCAGTGTTGTGTCAAGCAACTTAATGACGGGAATGCAGCTCAGATGTAAACAGCAAGCAACAAATGGATGTCATATGCCACAGTGTGTTACAGGGTTGTCAGTCAGGCTGAAAGGAACAGTTTTGTTTACAGATTTAGTCTGACAATTGAGACCTGCAAGCAATCATGCAGTTGACTTCTGTTCACATGTGATAATCTGCAGGAGATAACGTAGAGATGAAATGAATATGCTCAGCGTTTTTAAAAAGGTGGTTGCAAAGTAGTTAAAAAAAACTCATCGTTGTTGGGGAGGTGGAAGCTAGAGATTCATAGACGAGGTCATCTGAAGACAGGCTTCAAACAACAGAACATGAGCACAGAGGGAGAAATAGTGAAAATACCACAGACACTCCCCAGACGCCGTTCTCCTACCATCATACAGGGGAACATCTGCTTTATAATTGGTCCAGTTTCTATTTATAGAACCTACCCTCCTTTTGTCTGCAGCAATGGCCCGGTCCTGAGAAGCCACAGCTGAAAGGAGTGAGCAGTGTGAAAAAGCTGTGTGGCAGCAGGAGGAGACGGAAAAGGAGAGAAAACCATCATCATAAATTAACCATAATAGCTGCAGTGTTTAGAACACGGCAGAGCAACTCTACATCGATTCAGCACCTGGGAAAAATAGAAAATACAAAATGTGCAATCAAATAAAACAAGTAATTTCTGCACAAGGCCAGCTAGTTTTCTGTTATGGAGATGGTGACACCCCCAAAACACATAAATAAAAAAAATAAAGAAACTGATGAAATTATGATAGTTCAGTTTCAAAATGTAAAGAAGACAATGGAGATGTTTCCAGCCCTTTTTTATCCAACATTCCAATAAGCTAAGGCTTGTTTTTTAACAAACACTCCCACACATAGGCCCACTGGTTCTCCCCCTCTGCACAAAATAATTCAGCTAGGTGGCAGTATTCAAACATACCACATTTAGCAAACACAGCAAAAACAATTATTTCTATTAGGACTTTTAGTGTCGGGCCAGAGGGAGACAAAATTCTGCATAAACACCCCCTCTACAATGTGTTTAGACGCAAAATATATCATCCGCCTTCCTTTGACCAGAAACTGCAGGTCAGAACCAGCTTTTCTGGTTTAAAACTTATTACTAAAATAAAGACTGACATCACCAATAAAACGGGTCACACTGATTTCAGTTATTAGACAACAGAATAATTACAAAATACAGCCACTTCACATCTGTTCACAACCCTGCTTGGTAAATATGTATAAAGCCTTAAAAATGAATGTATCTTTTTTTGCAGTAGCACAATCTTAGTTACTTCAGTGTTGGAGTTTTAAGTTTTTGTTATGTCTGCGTTTTCTTCTTTTCCTTGTTGATTATGTTTTATATTCTTGCCATATTTGTTATTCCTTTGTGCTTAGTTTCTTAGTTCATTCTCATTTTACGTTTCCTATATATTCTGTTACATCTCAATTTATCTTTTCCCTTGATTTATTATCTCGTGTTCCAGCTGAGCTCTTTTCATGTTTATCAGTCTTCTTTCCCACTCTTCCTGCTTGTCTTTTGCCCCAGCTGATCCACATATCCTCCTGATTACCCACACCTGAATTCTATGTCATTTCTTCAATCATCTCTCAGTATTTAAACTCACCTGTTATTATTGCTCCCTGCTGGATCCTCCCATTTCACTCCCAGACTACATGTCTGTCACTCAGCTGCTTTCCTCGTCCTGTTTATTTTAGCTTCTGTAAGATTTTCTGTTCTTATTTAATAAATTATTATGTTCCTCCTAGGCTCCGGGCTACACCTGGGTCCTGTTCCACGAACACAAAATAAGACAATTTTATGCTGAAAACAAACAAAAATCACTACGGAAAAAAAAAAAAAAAAAAAATCCAACCTTTAATTTGAGTACGTCTATTAAGTTGGAAAAAGATAGTTAGGGTTAAAGTTAGGGTTAACCGTTTAAAATAACTGGAACTGTGACAAACAAGGCTGGATGAGGATCCAAAATGCCACCATAAACAGGAACATAAAAAAGGTAAAAAAATCTCTGAACTGAACTGCAGTCAATCTTCTAATGTGAGTTTATATTACTGCAATAAAGCAATAATTATTTAAAATGCTTTTAACACATTTTTACTTTGGGCACCAATAAATGTGGTGGGTACTTTAGTACTATACTACCTGTTGTTTTTCCTGATTGGAACCTCCAAGACATTTTTTATCTCTTGTCTTTAAACAGCTAAAATTCAGATTTTATAACCTTGAGGGTCTGATATGATCACAAAATATAAAAGTTAAGCTCAACAGCTGCACTGTAAGCTCAGCTTTATCAACCTTTAAAATGATCAGTGATGAAGTTAGAGGGCATAGAATGACTTTTTTCCATTTACACACATCCATATAGCTCCCGGGTAAGGTCTTCTCTGCCACCTACTGAAGAGAACGGAGGCAGATAAAGTCATCTTGTGATGAAAGTTGGCAGTAGCACATCGCTTGGATTTAAAGCTGCAGATGCCAGAATAGTTTGTCTGGAGCAAGGCTGCAACTGCAGTAGTACAGGCATGGTGAAGACATGTCAGACTTACTGCACATTAAGATGGTAAAAAGAGCTATAACATGTCTCCTTACACAGGATGACTCGTAGTGATGAACTGAAAAATGTATTTCCTGTAAATTTTTATAGGATTTAACCATATTTTCAGGTAATTTTTATGGTTATAATGTAGTTTTTCTCACTTAATCAAACATTTTTAGAAAAATTGAGTAAGGGGAGCAGATTCAGAAAAGTCAACGATATATCGTAATGTGTCCAAAAACAGTAACATCTTTGAAGTGGGGCATGCAAAGTAACTTTTAGTTGTCAGTGTTTAACATGCATCAGACTTTGGTTTTGGGATTAAACTACAATTCAGAGCTGATGAGCTGCAGGACACTAGCCACAAACCATCCAATGATGTGTTGAAACTCCGAAATTGATGAGCGGAAAAGATAACAAAGTATAAAACTGTCTTAGCTACACTCAAGTATAAGAGTTGCTCGCTGATTCTTAGAACTGAGGTCGCTTTGACTGTTTTATACCACTGCAGGTAGGACATGGGCTGCTTATAGATTTTCCATAACCTTAGGAAGTTTTAAAAATGTTTAAGCATCAGATTTTTATTTTAGATTTTTGGCATTGTGCTTGTGATTGTTGGCAATATCTAAAAAGAACCCCAAAAACTTGTTCTTCAGTCTCGGAAAACCTTTCGAAGTTAAAATCAAACATTTGTTGTTAAAATATGATCAAATATATTATTTTGTGGTATTTAAAATGTACTTTTAAAATCTGAAATTTAAGTCAAAATGTGGAGATTGTTTTTTTCTTTTTGTTTAAATTGTAATCATCTCTACATTTTGATGTTTTGGTCATGGATTGTCACACAACCTCTGAACGTAAGTTTGTGTTGATCAGGTGGATCCTGTTGTTGAAGCTCAGTTTCATTAAAGTATTAACAGAATTTATAAATGGACTGAATTAATTTAGCACTTTCCTAAACATTGTGAGCACTCAAAGCGTTTTATACTCGAGTCATACTCAGTAACACTCACAATCACACTGAGACACGGCTTGGGGTTAAGGGCCTTGCCTAGTGACAAACTGATATGTGGCAGTTGAGGAAGGTAGAACTGAATCCACAACTTTCCAATGGTATGACTTCTACTTCAAAGATCAGTGTCAGTGCAAGTTTTAGCAAAAAATTAATTTTTTAAATTTTTGTTGTTGCCTTTCGCCACAACCTATGGCAAATGCACAAGCTAACATAAACAAAGCTTTAAAGCTGTGGATGTAATTTTTGTAAGTTTTATATTTTACAAGCAATTTCAAATAATGGATATGATCCTTAGACAATCGTGTTAAAAAAATGAAACGTTTCATTCTGGACTTGAAGCAAACATGTTCAGTGCTCTCCTGCTCCTAAACCTGTGACATAAAGACATACAGTATATTTTAAAATGTCTGGTTTCTCAGTAAGAGATAGGGGTCTTTTAACTGATTTAATGCTGCCCAGGTTATAATCCTGAGGCTCACAATTGATTTTTTCAAGCTCCCAACGCAGCATTAACTTGGGAAAACAAGTTGTCCGCAGTGTCATGAATAAACAGTTATATTTTTGTAGGTGCATTTGAAATGAACTCTATAGGCTGTGAACGTCCTGGTTATAGTATTGATCTTAGTTCCAGCTTTAACTTGTTTACTTCTAAACCTTTTTAAAAGAGTACTGTGTGCCTTAAACTGAAAGCTCTTCAGCTGGTTTGGTACTTACAGTTCTTGCAATTGACTTCTTTAACAGTCCAATACTGTTTAGGGCCTATTTATTAATTTTTTTATTTGCATATAGGAACAGATTTATGCTTGATGAAATTTTCATGAAGGCTAATTAGGTTAATTTTCTCCCAAGGAAGCCAGTGTATGGTAGCTAATCCAGTGAAATATATTCATATATTTAGTATCAAACATTTGTAATCTCATGTAGTTTCTCATTGTGGGAAACCTGAGATTGACTGACTTTCATTTTTGGGTTACTTATATAGTGCTCTTTAAAACTCGACTTAAACTCAAAGATCACAACATTAAATTGTTTATAGATTTTGTTGTATTTTGGTGTCTGTTTGTAAAAAGAATATATTTTTATTTTTGTGGTCAGTAAATTATTTAATCTGACGTCAGAAAACTGTTTTTTTAATTTGATTGGTCACTATTGTAATGGACTGCCACAATTTTAATACCAAAAGCAAAGAGACCCAATTATATACTGATGCAATTACTTTAGAATCCATATAAGGTGGATTTAGAAAATGCAGAGGAAAATCATAGAAACTATAAACATGGAAAAGCTGTTTTACAGATTAACACAGTAACAGTATTCTGGTTAGGTTTAAAGTTCTAATTAACACTAATTAAAACCTCTCTTAATATTCAGAGCTCAAAGTGTATATATGTTTGATGATTATTGGCTCACATAAAGTTTGTAGCATTTTTTTCAATATTAAAATTACATCTTCTTTAGTTAATCTGCGTAGAAGCTTGAGACTTTTTCCCCTTTCATGTGTCAAATATCCTGTACAATTCAGCTGAAAACAAATAAATCCATTTGAGGGGGAAACATTTGAAACATGTTATTCTTTTGGAAGAACATTCTGCTGATAGACCCAGTAATCATTATGAGGGCCCTCAGTCAAGAGGGAGACCTGATTTAAACAAAAAATAGAAAAGATGCAATAATCTGATCACGTACCTGTCCACACCCTTGATATAAATACATGGTTGAGACATTTTTGATTAAGTTTTACGGTATAGCCTTCTTGACTTTATTCCAGCCTTCAGATATAGAAAACTTTAGAATCCTAAAATAATTTCAGATGTTCTAGTTGGAATTTTTTGGTCATTTGCTCTTTTGCATCCAACCAAATTCCCCCGTTTGAAACACAGACCGCCACTCTGGGTCCCTGAGCAAGAACCTTAGTCCCAGAATACTCCCTGGGTGCTGCACAGTGACAACTCACTTATTATTATTATCTGTCATCATTTTAACGGCCGACTTGACCCACATGCAGAAGAACACTCAGAGAACAGTGGCAACGGTTTTGGAAGTTTATTTCTAGCAAACAGAAACAATAATAACAGGGCGAACCTTCTGACGGGGATCGGAGGACTGCGGGGGGAAGAAAAACAGGTCAGGTAAGTACCAGGCGTATGACAGCTAACAGTCTTAGATTCAGAAGGCTTACGGTGTGCAGGGAGGACTAGATCTGCCAGGGAGATGCCTGATGAGTCTGAAGATCCTGGACGGCTTCTTCTGAGGATCCACCTGGAACTTCCATGGTCCGAGCGAAATGGATTGTTGGAGGGTGGACAGGACGCGTGCATGCGAGGGAGGAGTACCGAAAAAGCGGACTGCCAGCTGGAGCTTGATCTGGGTTCTTCGGAGGTTTGAGAGCGATCAGTCACCAGACAGAGACGTTGACTGGACATGGTGCCTAGGAGGAGTGAGACAAACGGTAAGTTAGATTATCTTCAATTTAAAAGTACAAGATTAAAAAAATCTTCAAAACACAAAGCTTGGCCAGGTAGTGGTACCGCTGTAGGCAAAATACTCAGGCAAAGAAGTGTTGGTGATCCGTCCTCTTATACTCCTCCCGATGATCATCAGGATGAGAAACACCTGTTGCACCCAGGAGACACAGAGCTCAGCAGCACCTGGTGGTGGAAGATGGTTAGCAGGAGAAGCAGAACTGCAGACTCTGACACCACCTCCCCCTCAATGGCTGCCACCTGGCGACCCCGAAGGTCCAGCCTGCGACGACAAAGTCCTGAATCAAAGAAGGGTCCAGGATGAAGGACCCAGGAACGATCCTCCGGACCGTGACCAGCCCCGTCCACGTCGACGGGAGGCCACGATCCAGCGGACCGTGTAGGCCGGATGACCTAGGAAGTCCCGTGCGGGCGGAGGGGGCTCGGCCGGAGGGCAGAGCATGCTGGTACTGACAGGCTTGAGCTGGGAAATAGGAAAAACGGGGTGAATACGAAGATGATCAGGCAGACGGAGACGGACTGAAGTAGGACCAACCAGAGACTCGACGAGGTAGGGACCGATGAACCTGGGAGACAACTTTCTGGACAGGGACTTAAAAGGCACATTTCATCCGGCAAGCCAAACCCTTGCTCAGGAGCAGGGGCACGGTACCTGTCCGCATAGCGTCTGTTTTGCTCCGAGGTCCTCTGAAGAGCCCAGATGGTTAAGTCCCAAATACGCCAGCTCCTCCGAACATGATGCTGCACTGAGACTGAAGCTGTCTCCCTCTCATCCGTTGGGAACAACAGAGGCTGGTAACCAAGAGACACTTGAAAAGGTGTGAGACCAGTAGCTGCAGAGACGTGGGAGTTTTGGGAGGACTCTATCCAAGGCAGGTGGCTGCTCCACTCGGTCGGGTCAGCTGAAGTGACGCAGCGGAGGGCTGCCTCCAGTTCCTGGTTCAACCGTTTGACCTGGCCGTTGGACTGGAATGGAGAACCTTGAAGAGTGAAACCATTTAATGAGCTGAGATCGTATTGCGGAAGCACGTAGGTGTGGTTGGCTGGTCCAGTTCCAGGCCCTGGCTCAGTGAGGAGGGCCTGCTGCACACTGTCCTCAATCTCCCAAGTCATGGCACCTACAGTACAGCTAGGTGGCAGGATGTTGGCCGCTTGTGTCTCTGAGTCATCCGGGGCAAACTGACAGGACAACGCATCAGGCCTAATATTTCTGAAGCCAGGTCTAAAATAGATGGAAAGGTTAAACCTTGAAAAGAACAATGACCAGTGTGACTGACGGGGATTTAGGCATTTAGCAGATTGAAGGTAAGCCTAATTCTTGTGGTCTGTCCATACCAGCACGGGATGTTCAGCGTCCTCCAGCCAGTGCCGCCACTCCTCCAAAGCCAGCTTGATGGCGAGGAGTTCACAGTCGCCAACGTCATAATTCCTCTCTGCTGGTGACAGTCGGTGAGAGAAGAAGGCACACCGATGGAGTCTCCCATCCAGGTCTTGGTGTTGGGACAGCACGGCCCCTACTCCGGACTCTGTGGCGTCCACCTCTAAGGTGAATTGTTTGTGGGCGTCAGGGTGAATGAGCACCGGTGCCTGGGAGAAGCTCCTCTTGAGTTTGGTGAAGGCTGCCTTGGCCTCCGGGGTCCAGGCGAAGGTGGTCTTGGTAGAGGTCAGAGCTGTGAGCGGGCTGGCCATCTGGCTGTAGTTGCGGATAAATTTGCGCTAAAAATTGGCAAAGCCCAAGAACCGGTGTAGCTGCTTCCGGGTGTGCGGGGTGGGCCAGTCCTCCACTGCCCTGACCTTCTCCGGGTCGGCACGGACCTGTCCACCCTCTAGGATAAATCCGAGGAAACTGACCGATGGCTGGTTGAACTCACACTTTTCAGCCTTTATATAGAGCTGGTTCTCCAGCAGCCGCTGCAGCACCAAGAGGACATGATGGTGATGTTCGGTAAGAGTTCTGGAAAAAATCAGAATGTCATCTAGATAGACAAACACAAACAAATTCAGAAAATCTCTCAAGACTTTAACAAGAGTCTGAAAAACTCCTGGGGCGTTGCATAATCCAAAAGGCATGACTAAATATTCAAAATGTCCAAACGGTGTCTTGAATGCTGTCTTCTACTCGTCTGCGTGGCGGATCCGGACTAAATGATAAACATTACGGAGGTCTAATTTAGTGAAAACAGTAGCACCGTCGACTGGTTCGAACGCTGAGGAGAGAAGTGGTAAAGGATATTTGTTCTTTACTGTGACTGCGTTTAACCCCCTGTAATCAATCCAAGGTCGAAGAGACCCGTCCCTCTTACCTACAAAAAAGAACCCAGCCTCGAGTGGTGACGAGGAAGGCCGGATTATACCGGCAGCTAGCGACTCAGTAATGTATTTTTCCATTGCCAGCCTCTCGGACTGAGAGATTCTGTATAACCGGCTGGAGGGCAACGGAGCTCCGGGTCAGATCTATAGCGCAATCATAAGGGCGGTGGGCTGGTAAGGACACAGCTCGCGATTTACTAAAGACAGCTTTAAAATCATGATTTTCTGGGGGAACACGGTGACGATCCAACAGCTCGACCTCCACCCCCTCCTGAACAGGGGACCTAGGGGAGATAGCAGACTGCAGACACGTGAGCAAGCACTGTGTGGACCAGGCTTCAACTCTCAGCTCGGCCCAATCTAAGTGTGGGTTGTGGGCCCGCAACCACGGAACCCCCAAGACTACTGGGTTCTGAGACATAGGGAAAATAAAGAAAGATATCCGTTCTCTGTGGTTACCGGATAGTACTAACTCTAGTGGCTAAGTTCTGTGGGTTATTTGGCGGAGAGGCTGGCCATCCAACGCCAACACCTGACGTGGGGTGGTCAGTGGCTCCGTCTTGATCTGTTCCTGCTCCACTAAAGCTGGGTCTATTAAATTAAGCTCACAGCCAGGATCAATAAGGGCCTTAAGACCGATAGCTCGCTGGCGAATTAAAATGGTGGCTGACAAAACTAGTGGTGGGGCATTGGAATCAGTACTCGGGGTCCGCCGGCGGCCCCTTCACAGCCGATGGACCTCTCCTTTTGGCCGGACCGGACAGGCGAAATAAAGTGATCTTGCCATCTGCATGGAGAAAACTCTGTGGAGAGCGATTAAACACTAACTCACACAGCAAAAGAAAACCACGACAACTCCTGACTTCTCCCGAGAACGTCTCGGGATTGGGGGAGGTAACCTCTTGACTATGCGGAAGCTGGTGAGAAACAGGAGGCCCCGCAGCGCCTCTTGGAGGTTGGGCGGTATCATTACCTAACCTCTGTTGAAGCAGTGCTGCCAGTTGTCCCAACTGCTGATTCGTCTGCTGCTGTTGCTCTAGGAGGGATCTGAGGGTGGTACCATGGGAATGGATCTGATGGCTATGCTCAGACATTGTTCTCTGAAGTGCCTCTGCTGGGTCCGACTGGCCTGAGTGTTCTGTCATCGTTTTAACGGCCGACTTGACCCACATGCAGAAGAACACTCAGAGAACAGTGGCAACGGTTTTGGGAGATTATTTCTAGCAAACAGAAACAATAATAACAGGGCGAGCCTTCTGACGGGGATCGGAGGACTGCGGGGGGAAGAAAAACAGGTCAGGTAAGTACCAGGCGTACGACAGCTAACAGTCTTAGATTCAGAAGGTTTACGGTGTGCAGGGAGGACTAGATCCGCCAGGGAGATGGCTGATGAGTCTGAAGATCCTGGACGGCTTCTTCTGAGGGACCACCTGGAGCTTCCGTGGTCCGAGCGAAATGGATTGTTGGAGGGTGGACAGGATGCGTGCATGCGAGGGAGGAGTACCGGAGAAGCGGACTGCCAGCTGGAGCTTGATCTGGGTTCTTCGGAGGTTTGAGAGCGATCAGTCACCAGACAGAGACGTTGACTGGACATGGAGCCTAGGAGGAGCGAGACAAACTGTAAATTAGATTATCTTCAATCTAAAAGTACAAGATTCAGTAAATCTTCTGTTGTAACTATGAATCTGAAAGTATTATTTAATATTTAATATTAATAATTTAATATTTTATCAAATAATATTTCGGTCTGTTAAGGGTTGTCCTGTGAATACCAGCCTAGTAAGGCGGTGGTAATAGGACAAAATCAAAAGGGTGAGCCAAGATCTGACATAATTGAACAGCAAAACTCTGCACACACATGGAATGAATTCACACAATTTCTTAAAATACAAGATAAGTCAACTCAAAGTCAAACATTTTTAATCAACAAACT
>JAHUTJ010075266.1:0-18679 GCA_036250325.1 Characodon lateralis | reverse complement strand
ATTCAAACTTTATTACAATTTTTTCAGATTTTTAGTTTTATAATGTAATCCAATGACGGAATTCTTCTGTTGCTAGAGTTTACACTGTAGATTTTTGAATAACCTGAAAAAGAACGAACAAACTCTCCTCACTCGCTCAATTTTCATTCTACCTATACAAATTATACATCAAAACGTAGGGTGCTCTTTCGCGATTAAGAAAACGTCACCCTCATTGATGTGGGACAAACAGTTTTCCGGCAACATGCCCCAAAGCAACGCAAAGTAAATACACCGTGTATAGGAAATCTATAGGAATTTCAGAAAAAATCTGAACAAAAAATCCTTAAACTCACACATTTTCGAATCGCCGACTCTTGTAAACTGTTTGAGGTAGACACATGAACCTTGTGGAGATTTATCTTCAGACCTTGCTGGCGCTCACAGTGAAATAATTTTTTTGATACCTTTTATCGTTTTGTCATAAAAAAGGTTTGTTTAGGAGTATCAAATCTGTCCTTCCCAAAATTGCTTGAAATTTAAAAATTTAAAAATTATCCACTTTTCTACACTGTCATATCTCCTACACAAGTTATGTAGACACACGAAAATCTCTAGGATTGTTCACCAATCCCTGCTGATACCTACGGTCCAAAAATGTTTTAGATACCTTTTATCGTTTTCTCGTGAAGTAGGTTTGTTTGAGAGTGAAAAATTCACCTTCACTCAGGTTAAAAATGGTCAAAATTATCCACTTTTTCATAGGGTCACACCTCCCAGACAGATTTTTGTAGAAACATGATAAGATCCATAATTGTACAGCAAGGTCTGCTGATTCATACGGTGCATGAATCAAATTGATAGTCCTTATAGTTTCCGAGTTATTAGACGTTGTTCGAGAGCATGTTCAGGCATTTTTCTGTTTTCTGCATTTTTCCCTTTCTTTTCACCTAGTGTTGTGCCTTTAATATTATATTGTCAAGAAAAAAATTGTTAACATTCTCGTTCCCCTGTCCGTTCTGAGAAAAACAGTCCAAGAATGACGTCGATAGCCCTTACGGTTTCCGAGTTATGGGCGGTAGTTCGGGAGCATGCGCCTCCATGTTAAAAGCCCAGGCCAGGGGGAGACAATAGTGAGGTGCTGCATTAGAAATGCTGCAGGTGTCAAGTTACACTGATACTCTTTGCTGATTGGCTGATTCACTCTTCACTGTTCTATTTATAATTCTGTGTATCTCCTACTGTCTATGTCTGTATGTGATTCTGTCTTTCTTCGCTCCCTGTCTCCTACTCAGAATAACACAAGAGCCCTGACACACGCACACGCACACACACACACACATACATCATCCCTGTTTTACTGTCTTTGTGAGGAGTTTGGATCAACTTTCATTCATTTTCATTCATTTCTATGGCCTAAACCTGACCCGACCCCTAACCCTTTGACCATCTTCATAGGAAGCAACTACATGGCGACCATTTTGTGTCGAGTACTTAAAAAGCATGTACTGCTGTTCCAACAGCTAGACAACAGTGATTAAATTTAAAAGGCAATTTCATAGAGTTTTGCATATAGGCTGTTAGCACATCAGAACCTGGAACAAGTCTCTATCAGAAACAGACACAAACTCCATCAGAACCAAGAGGGATATCTCCATCAGAACCAGTTAGGAACCTTCCATCAGAACCAGGTCCAAAATCTGTCAGAACCAGGAAGAACCTCTGTCAGAACCTTGTCCAATATCCATCAGAACCTGGAACAAATCTCTATCAGAACCAGACCCAAACTCTATCAGAACCTTGTTTAAAATCCATCAGAATCAGATGGAAAATCAATAAGAACCAGGAAAAAACGTGCATTAGAATCAGAAATAAATCTCTATCAGAACCTGGTACAAATCTCCATCAGAACCATGTACAAACCTCCATCTGAACCAGGTCCAGGGTCTATCAGAACCAGGTCAAACCTATCAGAACCAGGAACAAAACTTCACCAGAGCCAGGTCCAAATCTCCTTCAGAATCTGGAGGTCCCTTCTATCAGAACCAGGTCCAACATTCATCAGAAACAGACCCAAGCTCCACCAGAACCAGGAGGAATTCTTCATCAGAACCAGTTAGGAACCCTCCATCAGAACCAGACCCAAACTCCATCAGAACCTCGTCCAAAATCCATCAGAATCAGATGGAAACTCTATCAGAACCAGGAAAAAACGTCCATTAGAACCAGAAATAAATCTCTATCAGAACCTGGTACAAATCTTCATCAGAACCATGTACAAACCTCCATTTGAAACAGGTCCAAAGTCTATCAGAACTAGGTCAAACCTATCAGAACCATGAAGAAAAGTCCACCAGAACCAGGACCAAATCTCCTTCAGAATCAGGAGGTCCCTTCTATCAGAACCAGGTCCAACATTCATCAGATCCACACCCGAACTCCATCAGAACCAGGGGAATTCTTCATCAGAACCAGGCCCAAACTCCATCAGAACAAGGAGGAATTCTCCATCAGGACCAGTTAGGCACCCACTATCAGAACCAGGTCCAAACTCAATCAGAACCAGAAAGAAACCTCTATTAGAACCAGTTCCAAAATCCATCAGAACCTGTGGAAAATCTCCATCAGTACCGGACCCAAACTCCATCAGAACCAAGAGGAAATCTCCATCAAAACCAGTTGGGGACCCTCCACCAGAACCACGAAAAAATCTCCATCAGAACCTGTATCAGAACCAGGTACAAATTTGTATCAGAACCAGGTCCAAAGTCTATCAGAACCAGGTCAAACCTATCAGAATCAGGAAGAAAACTCGACCAGAGCCAGGTCCAAATCTCCTTTAGAATCTGGATGTCCCTTCTATGAGAACCATGTCCAACGTTCATCAGAACCAGACCCGAGCTCCATCAGAAACAGGAGGAATTCTTCATCAGAACCAGTTAGGAACCCTCCATCAGAACCAGACCCAAACTCCATCAGAACCAGGAAGAAATCTCAATCAGAACCAAACCCAAACTCCATCAGAACCAGGAGGAATTCTCTCTCAGGACCAGTTAGTCACCCACTATCAGAACCAGGTCCAAACTCAATCAGAACCAGTAAGAAACCTCTATCAGAACCAGCTCCAAGATCTGGAGAAAATCTTGATCAGAACTGGACCCAAACTCCATCAGAACCAAGAGGAAATCTCTATCAGAACCAGTTAGGAACCCTCCACCAGAACCAGGAAAAAAACTCCATCAGGACCAGGTACAAACCAGTATCAGAACTCGGTACAAACCTGTATCAGAACCAGGTCCAAATCCTATCAGAGCCAGGGAGAAACATCCATCAGAACCAGATTCAAATTCCATCAGAAACAGGAATAAACCTCTATAAGAACCAGGTCCAAACTCAGTTAGAACCTGGTACAAATCTTCATCAGAACCATGTACAAACCTCCATCTGAACCAGGTGCAAAGTCTATCAGAACCAGGTACAAACCAGTATCAGAACTCGGTACAAACCTGTATCAGAACCAGGTCCAAATTCTATCAAAACCAAGCAAAAACATCCATCAGAACCTTGTCCAAATCTTCATCAGAACCAGGAAGAAGCCTTAATCAAAACCAGGTCCCAACTCCATCAGAACCTGGCAAAAATCTCCATAAGAACCTTGAACAAATCTACACCAGAACCATATACAAGCATCCATCAGAAACAAGTCCAAACTATCAGAATCAGTTACAAATCTTCACCAGATCCAGGAAGAACCCTCTGTCAGAATCAGGAACCAGCTCCCATCAGAACCAGTTCCAGTTTCTATCAGAACAAGAATGAAACCACTACTCTGTGACTTATGATGATAAGACCATATCCATAGGTCCCAGTGGAGCATCAAAGCAGCAACCATTTGATGTCAGCTACTTAAACAGCTTCTACTGCTGTTCCAACACCTGAACAAGAGTGAATAATTTTAAAGGGCAATTTCATAGACTTTTGAATATAGGCTATAGTAAGCATTAGCATTTTAGCTAATTTTAGCTTGTACATTGCTTTTTGCATAGTAGATGGAGTAAATTAATATCAGCCTTCATGCTAGTGATAGCCAATATGCTAATGTTAGCATTTAGCTTCTCTTTCACCTCTCTTCTCTCTTAGCTGAAGAACACATTTGCCTTTTTAGGCAATTTCCTGTTTGTTTTTGTGTTTCTTCAGCGTATTTGTTGTTAGTTCATTCTTTTTCTAAATTTTCTGCCATTTTTTAAATATTTTAACACTGACTTCAAAATACATAGTTTGTCATAAAATTACCAAAATATTTTCAATTAATCAATTCTGTATATAAAATAATATGCATTGTTTATAATGTCCCTGGATGTAATAATTTTTCAACAAAAATTGCAAAAGAGTTGTTTATACCATACAAGCCTATAATGACCTATGATTAAAAATTTATTAAAAATCCATATTTCATCATAAAATTAAATATTCTCAGATGACCAGGACTGTATATGGATCGATATCAGTGTTTATTCAAATAAAAAATTCATAAAAATACATGGTAATTCATAAATTTCCCTAAATATTCTCGGACAACCATATCTATATTTGGAATGATATATATTGTTTATCATGTCCGTGATTTTAATAGTTGTTTTAAAAAGAATTGTTAACTATCATTTCAGTGAAATTAGTAATAATAACCAAAATTGAAAAGGTCACGTAAAATCCATAGTTTGTCAGAAAAATCTCTATATATTCAGCAAGAATATCTTTAATATGAAGAATATGCCTGAAGTTTCTCAGCCACACACAAAATTAATTTAGTATCACAATTATTGATTAGAATATATCTTTATATGTTATTTGTACACAAGTGGGCATCCCAAACTGAACAATATTTAATGGGGATTATAGGCATTGCCTAAATAAGTAGTATGCAAAATTCCACCGTGTTTGGCTTAACAGAACTAGAGATACAGCTGCAGGTGGTGTCCTAAAGGAATGTATCAAATTTTATGAAAATCCATTCAGCCATGTTGGCTATATAAATTTCTCTTGCTTATAGCGCCCCCCTAGGCTTGGATCCCCCTAAAAATGAGTACATACCTTATGTTCTACTGGTATGAGAATTATTCGTATTTAATATATTTTGAAGTTAGGATGAAAAAAATATTTTTTAGCTTCAAAAATGCTTGTTCGCTTGTAACCGAAAGATAATTTTGCAATCTGTTCCTTGTCATGTTATTGGCTATGTCTGTACTCTTACCAGGCCCAAGGAGGAGTTAACGAAAATAGGTTTTGTATATTACGCTAATAACTCTGTGTGAGGGCCTGATCTTCAAAGATCCCAAACAGTGGTGCTAATTTGCGTGTACTATAAATAAATTGCAAAACCTGTTCAAAATCCACTTATTTAGCCCTTAAATACATTTTGTTGTGTACTTCAGCGTGGAAAAGTGGAATTTAGTCTCTCTGGGTGCTGCGTAGATATCTTTATATTCTATTTGGGTCATATTGTTTAATCCGTTCAGTTTCTCTATTCCCTAATGCGTTTTTTAACTATTACGTCGCAGTATTTGCTAAATGTTTGCTTAATGCTTAATACTTAATGTAGCTACTTGGTATAGATGGTGAGCATGTAAATATAGTAATAATACACAATTTTGATGCATTCATTTGAAGGTCAGATTATGCAGGTTTGTCGTCTTCATTCTTCTCTTGGTCTGGGTCAGACTCTGGCTCAAACATGTAAGGCTGGATGGACAAAACTTCTGTGTTTGACATCTTTCATCAATTTGGTAATAAAAAGTTTCTGCACTGCATAATAATTGTATCTCTGTTATTAAACAACAAAAATGACTGAACGGGGTGGAGTGGAATGCTCTCCAACCTGGAAGGGGGCCGAGTGTGAAGTGCCTCAATAGCATTTAAAGAGACTGCACCAAAACGAGTTGATCTCTGACGCAACTCTGAAACAGGGGTTTAAATTGAGCCCGTGGAGCTACAATAACAATGAATTTAGACCTTTATAAAGTGGTCTATACAGTACCACTTTATATGGTCCACAACTGAATGATTTAACTGTGGAAAAGAAGGTATTAAAAGCATGATATCGACCCCTTTAAAATACACTCAACAGCTACTTTTCTACGTACACCTTGCTAATACAAGGTTACTTCAGAACTACCCTAGTAGTGATTCAGAAAGGTATCAGAAAAATTTGGTTAATATTGACATGATAGAATCTCCTTAGAATCGACCTCTTTAAAATACACTCTTTAAAATACACTCAACAGCTGCTTTTCTACATACACTTTGCTAATACTAGGTTACTTCAGAACGTCCCTAGCAGTGATTAAGAAAGGTGTCAGAAAAATTTGGTTAATATTGACATGATAGAATCTCCTCATCCATCAGATCCACAACACCAATCGCAGACCCAAGCCCCCGGTTAACATCCAGGGAACTGACATGGAGATAGTGGACTAGAAGTACCTGGGTGTTCACTTGAAAAATAAAATGTACTGGAGTCACAAAACTGACACTCTTTACAGGAAGGTAAAGAGTGTCAGTTTCTAAGGAGACCAATATTTTGGAGTGCAGGGGTGCTCATGAAGAGTTTTTTGACTCTGTGATGGATTCAGCCATCTTTTATGGTTTGTTGGAGCAGCAGCAGCTTATCTGCAGTTGAGAGGAAGCGGTTAGATAAGCTTATCAGGAAAGTCAGCTCTGTCCTAGGAGTCCCCCTGGACACAGTGCAGGTGTGGGAGACAGGACTCTAGCAAGAATAACATCAGTCTTGGTCAATATCTCCCACCTTATGTATGAAGCAATAGCAGAACTGAAGAGCTCCTTCAATGACAGACAGCTGCATCCTGGGTGAACAACCAAGCGTTATCACAGATCCTTATAAAGTCTAAAGCTGTTAGACTTTAGAACTATCACTGTTCTTAATAAACTCAATAAGTTGTTTATATCCCTGCTGTTACTTGCACAGGGTTTTCAGTTCTTTTAAATAGTTTGTTGCTTTACATTCATACACAACTAGTAAATTTTTTTAAACGCACCCTACTCAGTTGCACATTTCTTTTAATATGAGTATGCAATGCTTAATAACTGTACAATTTTTTGCAATTATGATTAATTGATTATGAATTAATGAATTTTTTAAAAATTCTAATTAACAATTATAATGAATCATTTAGAATTCCTATCATCATCATCATCCACATCCACAACACTTGGATATTTAAAATATACTATGAAATTGTGATTGTTGAGCAACTAGCACTTAATAATTATTAAAATTTGCAGTTAATAAGTTATAGCATTTAACCATGTACCGGCAAGAGGTCTGATGAAAATTTAAAAGAGAGTTCATATTTCTTCTATTTTAGCTTCCCCTAATTGGCACTCAGAATAGAATTTAAAATTCTCCTTCTCACATATAAAGCCCTTACTTTGTTCTCAGACTGCAGGTTTACTGGTGGTTCCTAGAGTCTCTAGAAGTAGAATGGGAGGCAGATCCTTTAGTTATCAGGCTCCTCTCCTGTGGAACCAGCTCCCAGTTTTAGTCCATGAGGCAGACACCCTGTCTAATTTTAAGGCTAGGTTTCAAACTTTCCTTTTTGATAAAGCTAAGAGTGGCTTAGGTTATCCTGAGCTATTTCTGTAGTTTTTCTGCTATAGGCTTAGACTACTGGAGGACATAATGACCACTTTCACTCTCTCTGCTACATTCTCACACTGCTCTCCAATTTTGTGTTATTTGAGCTTTAAGCTCTATGTTCTCTTTCAGTTGTTTTCTCTTTCTAGAAACTACATCTGACCTGGCTCTGTGTTTTGCTCTTGCACCTTCCTGGAGGGGGACATCAGCCAAGCTGCTGCTGCCAACAACTTAATGCTGACCTTATACAGATGATACACTTGGCCCTGTCTTTCAGTGTTAACCCTGCCTCTCCTAGACATAGTTACTGACTCAGCATCTACTGTGACTAACTGTCTGTGCTCTTTCATACTCTAGACTTGAAAACTGGCTCAGAGTTCATCTGCTTAGCTGTCTTTCTCTCCTAGATGAAGCCTCTAAAGAGTCACAACCATTAATGTTTCACTTTTCTTTCCTATAGAAGGGTCATTCCACTGAGTGGGTGCCATTTGCTTGTAGTAAATCTCCAAAATTAAATTCATGTTTTATATATATTTTTAAATGGAATATAGTAATATACATATCTAACTATTAAAAATCGACATTGGTCAATCTCAAATGATTTTATTTCATTTTTATAGGATTTTTGACTCAAAGATTGCTGCAGTTTTTCAATCCTGTTACCAAAACTCATGTGACATTAAAAAGGCATGTTTAAAACCATATGAAGTAATTCCATTGTTAATCCCTAAGAAAGTCTTTATTTTGATGGAATGGTTGATTATCCCCGAACCCGGTGGTGGACAGCGGCAGTAAGGGGCGCTGTCAAGCTGAAGGAGTCCTATCGGCTGTGGTTGGCTTGTGGGTCTTCTGAGGCGGTTGACGGGTACCGTGAGGGTGACCGGAGGGTGTGTTCCAACTACAGGGGGATCACACTCCTCAGCCTCCCTGGTAAGGCCTACGCCAGTGTATTTGAGAGGAGAGTCCGGCCAATAGTCGGACCTCGGCTTCAGGAGGAGCAGTGTGGTTTTAGTCCCGGGCGTGGAACACTGGACCAGCTCTATACCCTCTACAGGGTGCTCGAGGGTTCATGGGAGTTTGCCCAACCGGTCCACATGTGTTTTGTGGACCTGGAGAAGGCATTCGACTGTGTCCCTCATGGTGCCCTGTGGGGGGTGCTCCAGGAGTATGGATTCAGGGGCCCTTTATTAGGGGGCATCCGGTCTCTGTACTAGCGGAGCAAGAGTTTGGTCTGCATTGTCGGCACTAAGTCGGACCTGTTCCCGGTGCATGTTGGACTCCAGCAGGGCTGTCCTGTTCATAACTTTTATGGACAGGATTTCTAGACGCAGCCAAGGGCCGGAAGGGGTCTGGTTTGGGGACCAGTGGATTTCTTCTCTTCTTTTTGCAGATGACGTGGTCCTGCTGGCCCCCTCTAGCCAAGACCTACAGCATGCGCTGAGGCGGTTCGCAGCCGAGTGTGAAGCGGCTGGGATGAGGATCAGCTCCTCCAAGTCCGAGGCCATGGTTCTCGACCGGAAAAAGATGGCATGTCCTTTCCAGGTTGGAGGGGAGTTCCTGCCTCAAGTGGAGGAGTTTAAGTATCTCGGGGACTTGTTCACGAGTGAGGGAAGAATGGAGCGGGAGATCAACAGACGGATCGGTGCGGCTGCCACAGTAATGGGGGCGCTGTGCCGGTCCGTTGTGGTGAAGAGAGAGCTGAGCCGAAAAACGAAGCTCTCGATTTACCGGTTGGTCTACGTTCCTACCCTCACCTATGGCCATGAACTTTGGGTCATGACCGAAAGAACGAGATCCCGGATACAAGCGGCTGAAATGAGCTTCCTCCGTAGGGTGGCCGGGCACTCCCTTAGAGATAAGGTGAGGAGCTCGGCCATCCGGGAGGGGCTCAGAGTAGAGCCGCTGCTCCTCCACATCGAGAGGAGCCAGTTGAGGTGGCTCGGGCATCTATACCGGATGCCTCCTGGAGGCCTTCCTCTGGAGGTGTTCCAGGCACGTCCCACCGGGAGGAGGCCCAGGGGACGGCAAGGACACGCTGGAGGGACTAATATCTCTCGGCTGCTGTGGGAACGCCTTGGGCTCCACCCAGAGGAGCTGGAAGAGGTGTCTGGTGAGAGGGACGTCTGGGTGTCTCTGCTGAGTCTGCTGAGTCCCCCGCGACCCGGTCCCGGTTAAAGCGGAAGACGACGAGTACGATGTTGTCGTAAAAGAAGAAGTGAATAGGTAACATCAAGAGGTTACGGCAACCTTAACGCCTGGGAAAGGTCTGACCGGAACTTATATGTTTCAGATCATCAAACTAATTTTAACATGAGCCAAAGATAATCTGACTTAATGCAAAGAAACTGTTTTCGAATTACTTCATTTCTGGTTTTCTGCAGTATTAAAAGGTATTTATCTCACTACATGGCCTTAAATTGTCAGAAATAAGCACAGATTTAATTAGCCTTTACAGTCTGTATTTCTTCATTATTGCTTTCATTTGTCCCATGTGTTGTAGTTCTGGCAGAGACGTTTAGGCATTGTTACGCTTTGACAAAACTACAAATCAAAACATATCGTGAGGTCACGTGCCAACGCGTAGGTACCAACTTTAGTCGACAAAGTTGTATTGAAGCTGTTGAAATTTTAGTAAATATATGTTATTAGGTAACTAACTTTCTAGTTTATTTCACCTTGGTCTAAAACTTAATTCATAAAGGTCTTACTGTCTTAAATTGTACTAAAACTGAAAGAAACTGTCATTGGTTTAAAGAGAAAAGCTAATCTAACCAGCTTGGCCCTTTTGTAAAAATGTTTCTGCCCCTTCTTGTTAAATCAGAAATTAACTGTGAATAACCACATTTTTGGGTTCAGTCTGACGCCCAGGCCTAACTATTTCCAGACATGAACAGTACCTGTCTGATAGCATGAAGTAGGCTAAAACTTTTAAGGAAGTTCAAGAACAGCTGAGAAACGAAGTCCTTGACATCAATCCGTTTGGAAAGGGTTCTAGGGCTTTAGTTGCCCTGCCAGACTCATCCAGAGGTTGTTGATGACCCAGTTAAGGTCAGTGTTCATAATTCAACAATTACAAAGAGAGACTAAGCAAAGATGGCCTCCATGAGAGAGGTCAAAGTTAAGACCACCAAAAAGAACCTGTATTAGGTTTAGGGAGAGATCATATTTCCTCACAGAGTCAGGTTGGTTTGGAGAGCTTTTTTAATGGATAAACATCATTTTGTATTTACTCAGGTTATTTTTATCTTGTGAAAAAAATGTCATCAGGAACATGTAGGTGTGACAAAAAAATAAAAATCCAAACCAGACGAAAGGAGGACAAAGAAGAAGGGGACAAATACTTGTTTTACTGTCCTGCATTTTAGACGGTTGATTTGACACTTTCTTCTTTTGTTTCTGCCAGGAGACGGAGTCGAGAAACCAGATGCTGGAGGCGCAGCTGAGCGACCTGGAGCAGCGTTTGGAGAGCAGCCAGCTGGAGAGGGAGACCTACAGGAACAACCTATGTTCCCTGCTGGAGCTGCTGGACAGCAAGATCTTCGAGCTGACGGAGCTGCGCGACATGCTGGCTAAGCTGATGGAGGGCAGCTAGAGAGCCGGCAGCGCCTCCGCCGACCGACATCATCACCAACACAACTTGAAATCTCTTCTTCTTTTTTTGTACATGTTCAGAGTTTACATGCATTAAGGGTTCACGCACATCGTCACTTCAGCGCACTCAGATGGTTTACAAACAGCCAAGTGAAGCCTTGTCTTTGCTCCGCTCTGGAAAACTTTCTCACTATAATTTAGATTTTTCACCACCATCATATGCTAAACAATTGAGCGTGGGTGCGACACTGGAGCCACCTGAGCTCCATGATTATGCTTCAACGCTTTCCTCGCTGTTCACTGAAATCAGCCAAACGAGCTCCTCCGAGACGGGATTCTTTCTTTACTCGCGGGATTTAGAGATGATCACAGAAACTGCCACACGAGGATGTCGGTTTGTCTTATATTCTTCTACAATCTATGAGCAATACACTAAAGAAGGGTCTATGAACTCTTCCCACTCTCACTTTCAGGTCATTTTCCTGCTCCTGCAGATTAGTTCAAACCTGAAGCGATGCAGGATTTTATTAAGTCTTTTCTTTCTGTTCTTTTGTGTGGGTGACTCAGATTGTTTCTTTCCTTTTTTTTTTTGATGCATTTTGAAGTGCAATGGTTGAATCCTGTTTTTTTTTATTATTTATTACTAAAATATTTAGAATAATGAACATTGTAAAAACACAAGACATGGTTTAATTTAATTTTATTGTTTGGTATGTGGCTGTGAAGGTGCAGGATATTTCTGAGCGGGAAAGGAAATGCGATCCAACTTGTTTTTCTTTTGCCAAATGCTGTTTTTCTGTGCAGATTTGAACTCTTGCTGATGTTGCCTTGGGCACTGAGATGCATCAACGGTAGCTAACTGACGGTACGTTTTGGGTTTTTTTTTCCTTGTGGGATTACCTGTTGCCAAAAATGAAAGCATACTCTACGGTACGTACGCCTGCAGAACACTAAGGGCTTGTTCTTGGTTCGGGTCAAACATGGGGTGATTTTGGCGGCGACCTTCAACTTAAAGGCGACGATGTACATTGTTGCTGAAAAGGGATTTGGATAAGAAATTGAAATGTGGATGAAAACACTTGCTGATAAACACAAATTGTAATTTTAGGTTTATATTAAAACTAAATCTGATGAAGACAGTGCTGTGGTCTCCTTCTGTTGCAGCTCACAATGAATCGGAATAGTCCTCCAGATTAAGAAAAATGGGAAAACTGAGCGCTAACATCAGAGACTCGTATAAGTATTTTCCTTGGTTTATTTAAAACTAACATTTGTAATGATTCAAGCTAGCTTGATTTTATTCAGAGATTGATTTCATTTTTTGAACACCACCTATTGAGTTTTAGGAAAAACAATCCACCGCTCCCTCAAAATTCAAATTTCACCCAACTCCTGGGGAGGTCCTAATCCAATCCCACGAGTCAGCTCAGGGATCTTATCTTGGCATTTTTGAATTATCTCTATCTGAGTAGCTGACTGCATTCAACCCAGATCTGTGGTGCTGCCTTACCCTCACCATCTACATGCTGTGGATTCATAAACATACAGAGTGGCGTATTTAAACCATTTAATTCTGTTATTTAGCCGATTCTGGTTTTCAGAAAAACCCAGAATTTTGCTTCTCAGACAATTATTCCAAACGTCCAATAAAAGAGGGATTTTTAATAAAGAAATGTCAGCCTGCTAAAAAGTATGTGCATGTACTGAACTGTATATGCTTTTAATACTTGGTCAGGGCTCCTGTAGCAGGAATACTGCATGAATTGACCATCCTGGCCCAGTTGCTTTCAGAGTAACCTTCAGCAACATCTTGGGATTCTTCTTAAATAGGTCTTCCTTTCTAGTCATCCATTCTAAAGACTCAGCTATCCCTGTGGTTTGTGCAACTTTTTCTACCACACGTTTTCCCTCCACTCAACTTCTATGAATTTGCCTGGATCCCAATGCTTCTTTTGCAGTGACCTTATAAATAAGCTCACCCACCTAGTGAAGGATGTCTGACTGAATGCATGACAACAGCTAAGTGAAGAGTATTTTATGATTGTAGAGGACATATCACGTCATTATCTTTTAGAATAGTCTTCATTCACTGGCCACTTTATTAGGTACACCTGTCCAACTGCTCGTTAACGCAAATTTCTAATCAGCCAATCACATGGCAGCAACTCATTGCATTTAGGCATGTAGACATGGTCAAGACGAGAGACTGGTTCGAGCTGATAGAAAGGCAACAGTAACTCAAATAACCACTTGTTACAACCAAGACATGCAGAAGAGCATCTCTGAACGCACAACACATCAAACCTTGAGGCGGATGGGCTACAGCAGCAGAAGACCACACCAGGTGCCACTCCTGTCAGCTAAGAACAGGAAACTGAGGCTACAATTCGCACAGGCTCACCAAAATTGGACAATAGAAGATTGTAAAAACGTTGCCTGGTCTGATGAGTCTCGATTTCTGCTGCGACATTCAGATGGTAGGGTCACAATTTGGTGTCAACAACATGAAAGCATGGATTCATCTTGCCTCGTATCAACGGTTCAGGCTAGTGGTTGTGGTGTAATGGCGTATATGGATATTTTCTTGGCACACGTTGGGCCCCTTAGTACCAATTGAGCATCGTGTCAACGCCACAGCCTACCTGAGTATTGTTGCTGACCATGTCCATCCCTTATGACCACAGTGTACCCATCTTCTGATGCTTACTTCCAGCAGGATAATGCTCCATGTCATAAAGCACGAACCATCCCAGACTGGTTTCTTGAACATGACAATGAGTTCACTGTACTCAAATGGCCTCCACAGTCACCAGATCTCAATCCAATAGAGCACCTTTGGGATGTGGTGGAACAAGTAATTCGCATCATGGATGTGCAGCCGACAAATCTGCAGCATCTGTGTGATGCTATCATGTCAATATGGACCAAACTCTCTGAGGAATGTTTCCAGTACCTTGTTGAATCTATGCCACGAAGGATTAAGGNAGTAATTCGCATCATGGATGTGCAGCCGACAAATCTGCAGCATCTGTGTGATGCTATCATGTCAATATGGACCAAACTCTCTGAGGAATGTTTCCAGTACCTTGTTGAATCTATGGCACGAAGGATTAAGGAAGTTCTAAAGGCAAAAGGGGGTCCAACCCGGTACTAGCACGGTGTACCTAATAAAGTGGCCGATGAGTGTACATATATACACTGTTTTTACAAAAAGAAAGACATGGTTGAATTGTGCAAACATACATGGTATCTATATGGGTACTATGGTTGTTAAGTGTTCATCAGAGAGACAGTCTGGGGACAGAAACATTGTCTGTGGTGTCTGGTTTTTGCAAATAGCTCTCTGTAGCAGTGACCCAAAGGTAACAGTTCCTCACATACTGCAAACAGTTTGCATCCAGGATTTGTGGGGTCTGCAGAGATGTTAGCTGCCCTTTACCTGACCCTAGACCTGTGCAAGTCCTGGACGGAGGGAAGGTCAGCAAGTTTATGAGGCCAGAGGTCTGTTTTAAAATGTAATTAACATATTGACTGACTATTTAAAATGACAAAGGACAATAAAGACGAAAAGTGTTAAATGTTAAAAAAGCTTTGGAATATATTTTAGTTCAAGTCTCAGAAAACATTATGCTTGCTGCATTGGCATCAACAAACTTCACATGGTTACATTTATGATGGTAGGACCGAAAAGCTTTTTGGGGGCAAGCCTCCCACATGGTCAATCGGCATGTAGATAATGTGTAATGGTCCTGTTCTGTTTTTGCATTTCTGTCACCCTTAAATGTTTCAGATCCTCAAACTAATTTATATACAGGACAAAGCCAAATACAAAAAACAGCTTTAATTGAGGATTTTATTTATTAAGGGAAAATCCAAACCAACCTGGCCCTGTAATAAAACACGATTTGCCCCCTTTGTTTTACTATCTACCCCCAGGTCTGATAACTGCCTGATCTGTAAAATCAAGAAATCACTTAAACAGAACCTGTCTGACAACATAAACTGGATTTAAAGATCTGGAAAACAACACACCATGCCCTGATCTAAAGAACTTTGAGAACTGATGAGAAACAACATCATTGAAACAAATGAAGACATTTGTGAACAGTGGTGAACCTTCTAAGGTTACTAAAACTATTCCCAGAGCACATTCAGGGATTAACAAAACCAACATCATGCTAGCCACTGCAGACCTAGCATGCATTGGTTAAGGTCAAAGTTCATGACTCAAACTACATCAATAAGATAATTATAAGGTGAAAACAAGACCAAAAACACACAAAGGCCAATCTCATCATTTTGGTAATTCCTTTTAGGAAAATGTAATGAGACATGGTGATGTAAAAGTCGATTTATTGGATTTCTTTTTGGAAGGTGTGCATCTTATTACATCATGGTGAAACATGGTGTTGGTAGTGTGATGGTCTAGTGCTGCTTTGCTTATTTATGATCTGGATGACCTCTTGTAACTGATGGATCTCAAACTCTGTTCTCCAGCAAAAAAGCCTGAAGGAGAGTGTCTTGCCATCAGTTTATGAACTTAAACTCTAGCAAACTTCTGATATGTACAATGACCCGAACCAAACCAGCCGATTCATCTCTAAAACATCAAAAAACCAAAAGGAAGATTTTATAGCGGTTTAGTCAAAGTCTGGATTGAAATCCAATTAAGTTGATGTCATGACCTTAAAAAAAGGCTTTTCCAGCTAAAAAAAAACATCCAATGTGGTTGAATTGAAAAAATTCTGTTAAGGAGAGATGGTCAAAGTTCATCCACAGCGATACAAAAGTCTAACTGCCAGTTGTCTCAAATGATGGCAGTTTTTACCACCAAGGGTTTAGAAACGATTACACTTCCTCACAGGGCCAGGTTGGTTTGCATAGATTTTTCCCCTATGAAATGGAATCTTCATTTCATTGCTGTATTGTTTCTACTCATATTATCTTTATCTGATTTTAAAATGTGTTTGATGAGCTGAAACTTTTAAGAATCACAATACAGCAAAAATAGGAAAAGCAATCTTTAAGGGGTAAATACTTTTTTATTATGGAGTACTGTGCAACTGCCGAAGCCTCTGAAGTTAAGGATCTGAACCTTCTCCATGAGGGCTTCAAAGAGCTGAGGTGTTATTTCAGGCCAGTACTGATAGACATGCGCACAGCTGATGGAATAAAGGCACATCTGCACTGACGTCACCCCCCTCCAATTTGAAGCCGTCCTGGACATACCCGGTCCTCTGCTCTGTTCTGCTCTGCCGTGCTGTGCTGCGCAGCGAGGAGAAGCAGCTCCCAGCCAACTTTTGCTGCTGTTTGATGCACTTTTTTCCCCTCCCTCCTCTATCCAACCTTTCAGAGCTACGCTGAGCCACAAGCATGAACACAAAGTCCAGATTATACAGGAGTTCAGATAGACTTTAAATGGACCATTCTGTTGGAAGATGTCCAATACTCTGAAAAGCTGAATAAGAGCTTTTTTGTTTTTTTTTTTTCTTTTTCTGACAGTGTCTGAAATACTGCTGCTCGGGTGTCCGGGCTGAGGGGGAAGAACTCACACGGCAGACCCAGAGGATAGTAGAGTTTAAAAAGGAGATGAGAAGAGCATAGTGGTGGAGGTTTGTGTGCGAAACCCGAAAGGCTGAAGAGGACTTTTGTGCTGAGCCTCCCTTTGCACACTTGGACCCGAGCTGACAATGAAGATGAGCATGGTAAATCTTTCCCAACACTTCTCACCCCTCAGTGTCTGCTGAGAACAGGTCGGTATCTTTGTGCCGCGTTTATCGGTGCGTGCAGTTAAATCCTCTCAGACTGTGCTTGCACAGCAGCATTTATAGCCTCAGTTTATTTCGGGGGATACGACGTGAAGCAGGGAGATCTTAGGGGCCGGTTGCATGAAAAAAATGCGCACCTTTTTCTCGTTTGCAGAATGTGACGTTCCGCAGGTTTGCGTAAGCAAACTTTGAAGTTATCCACGCTGCATGCAACATATAAATAATAATAATAATCAAAAGCTTTTTCACTTAAACCTGACACTTATTTTGATTTGCAGGGGCTCCCGGAGGGTTGCGTTTGAGGTACCGGTGTAATGCATGCGGGCCGGCTGCCAGCTGTCTGGGTCAGAGTGGCCAAGTAGGTTGTGCTGTCTGTCTGGGCCGCTGGAGCTCCACAGCTGGGGAAATACACGCAAAGCCCGGCTGTCTGCGATGTTTTCGGAGTCACTTTCACCACACTTTACCCTTCATCACTGGACGTCCGTCTGTCCAGAATATAATTCGGTTCGTGTTGCCGCGTCAGCGAGTCCAAACCGCGATGTGCAGAAATTTTTTCATGCAAACTTTCAGATTCACGCATGCCTTTCAACACGTCACTCAGTCCTCGTTTTTAGTCCCACAGAGACGGTCATTAAACTGTCATCAAAGGTAAACTGCACAATCTGCCGAGGTGCTTGTTTAAACTGAGAGACACGTTTTAGTTTAGCCTCCATTCATTTAGCCGCAGCTAGGGCTGTTTTAACTGATGATGAGGTGAGGTAAGCAAAATATGCCAAACGTTCTATTTACCCAGTCTGCAACGGTTCTTACGTGAATGCTGCCCTGGGCGAACACAAAAAAGTACGATGGAAGGAAAAGGATATATAGGTTTCAAGTCTTTATTGAAAAGAGTGTTTTGCATTTCTATTCAGGCCCCCCAAGTCTATACTTTGTAAAGGGTTTCACTACCAGCTTTGGACTTGTAGTCAGTTTCAGTTTGTTTATGGTGGGTTTCCAGTTTGAAGGCGAGCCATTATGAAGACTGACCTAATTCCACTCATCCTCCAGTCAACTCTGATCAGCTTACCTTTCCCTGCTGAGGAACCCGGCAGTATGAAGCATGGTGTTTCCACCACCATGCTTCACAATGGGTTTGTTCAGTCTGATGTTGGTTTTCCTGCCTCAAATAGCATTTTGCAGATAGGCCAAAAAAGCTCAGTTTTGGCCTCATTTGACCAGAGCCCTTTTCCAAATATTTGATGTTGTCGTTGTCTTCCGCTTTATCCGGGACCGGGTCGCGGGGGCAGCAGACTCAGCAGAGACGCCCAGACGTCCCTCTCCCCAGACACCTCCTCCAGCTCCTCCGGGGGGAGCACTTGCCGTTCCCAGGCCAGCTGAGAGACATAGTCCATCCAGCGTGTCCTGGGCCGTCCCCTGGGCCTCCTCCTGGTGGAACGTGCCTGGAACACCTCCCGAGGAAGGCGTCCAGGAGGCATCCAATATAGGTGCCCGAGTCACCTCAACTGGCTCCTCTCGATGTGGAGGAGCAGCGGCTCTACTCCGAGCCCCTCCCGGATGGCCAAGCTCCTCACGCTATCTCTAAGGGAGTGCCCGGCCGCCCTACGGAGGAAGCTCATTTCAGCCGCTTGTATCCGGGATCTCGTTCTTTCGGTCATGACCCAAAGTTCATGGCCATAGGTGAGGGTAGGAA